>BRDA01046650.1:0-28856 GCA_036984385.1 Crenuchus spilurus
TGCTCCTTACCCGTCAGATTGATTTGTTAAATGATTCAGCATAATGAAGTATGTAGTGGCACGGTGGCTTGGTGGTTAGCGTGCTGGCCTCTCAGCGCTGTGGTTTTGTGTTTGAGTCCTCATCTGGGTGAAGTTTCCATGTTCTGTATCTGTGTTGGGTTCCTCCAGGGTCTCCGGTTTCCTCCCACAGTCCAAAACCATGGAGGTCGGGTGAACTGGTTACTCTAAATTGTCCTGGTGTGAGTGTGTGCATGTCTGTGTGTTATAGTGATGGATTCTTGCTTTATCCCGGCTACAGTTAAATTAGTGTAATGACCTGCCCAGCTCCCGAAACCCTGAACTGGATTAAGCATTTAAGAAGATGGATGGAAGTACTTATTAACAAAAGGTATTAGATGAGAGCCACAAATACAGGACTCCCATGAGGAGGTTTGGAAAGGGTTAAACCCATTGGCATACATACAGTTTCTACTTATTTGATTATTATTGATACTTATTGCATTTTTAATTGTCTTATAGGCATATAAACACTTACTGCTCACATTACTTATATAGCGTTTTAAATCCAACATTCTAGGGGTCCCTAAATCTTTTCCACAGTACTGTACAGTATATGTAGACTTAATGAGCCAGAGCCAGTATATATGCACACTGTTGCATAGGGCCCTGCATTATAATTATCACAAAAATGACTTTCCCAGCAGTCACAGTGACATCGTGACATTGTGTACATTCTTGCAGTGTTGATATAATGTTGTGAGGAGATTTTGTGCCTCCTGGGTTAGTGCCACTCTGTACTGTATCCCTCCATTAAAGCACTTTTGGAAGGCAAATAGTCCGGCCAGGTGTAGCCACATGACAGATACAGTTTGGCTGTGCATCTGCAGAATTTATCAGCTGTCAGCTACTGTAGCAGAAGTGACAGGGAGAGCAGATAAATAATGTATAGGCTCTTTATCTGCTTTCAAACTGAGCCTTTAACCAGGCGTTGCGAGATGCTATCCGCAGGGAAGCTCTCAAACTGAGAAACCATTCACCATCAGTGGAATTGGGCTGCAGGAAAGAAGGCCATTTCTGTACGCTAGAACATGGGCTGCCAGTCATCCAGCAAGAGGATGTCATTGAATCACTGCAGTGTGACATTACGCTGTGCTGTGACCATTAAAATCATGACGGTTTTTGTCTTCTAATTTTCAGAGAACAGTTGGTGGTTCTTTGCAAATCAATATTTTTGCTTCCCACATTGTGGATGAGGAAAATCAGGCTACGATTTAGAAAACACACATGACAGGGAGCTTCCGCTTCAAACGAGGTTTACAGTAGCGGTGGAAGAGATTGTAGCCTTTGAAGCTGTGAATTTAAGGCTGTGCCTAAATATGCCTCCAGTTGTCATGGCTGATGTAGCACATGAGAGAGTATAACAGCAGGTTATGTAATATTGCTTTAGCACCACTGCAGGCCACGGAGTCTGCTTCCCCACTGCATGGCAGGATATGCTTACTTTGCTGAGCAACCACCAGCTGGGCCACAGTTATTACCATAAACAGTTGTAATATCTTGAAACCTGTCAACAATAAGTAATTGCATATGAGTGTTCATTTACATCTTAGTCTGCTTTTACCATAGAAATAAATATTAGAAAGCTAGGGAGAGGATGCACTACTGAAGTCACCATTCCAGCACTAACCATAGTGTTGTAATCTAAAGGGCTTAATAATAATCTAAAGAGACCCTCTTTGTGTTGGCTTGTATGACCATTTGTCAACCTTAACCAGGCTTTTTTGTTACTGTGCCTTTAAGACAGATATATTTAAATAGTTGATTGAACTCATTCAAAAATTCAGTCCAGAATAAAACACTTGAGTTGTGAATGGGTGGAGCTAAACTGATGTAGGCTGAATAGGCATGTGTATATATATAAAAAATTGTATTTCTGTGACATCACAAAATCAATGAATTCATAACAGGCTGTATTTGCAGTGTTATTTTCATATATGGCCTGTATGGAATGGGGTGAACTGTACATATTGATACTTTAATAATATTTACATACTACGTTAGGCTCAAAAGTGAGAATAATTTGATTTTCTGTGATATTGGTCCTTTAAGATAGATGACAGAATTGAAAGGTGTTCATTATGGAGGTTATCTGGTCCACTGTGGTGCATCTCTTGCTCTGTATCACTTGCCAGTTTGCCATTCCCCTCTGACATCAATGGCTCAAGGAGCACCACTTTTATGTTTAGGGAGGTACTCAATATATGAGAATTATTACATTCTCAGTCCACCTTCACTACAGCAGCTCTAGAAATTCCCACAAAGTTAATTGTTTCTGAGATGCTACCACACTTCGCCTGGTACCCTTTCATCATGCCCTTTTAGATGTCAGTCAAATCACATCCTTTGCCCATGATGATCCTAGGTATGGGGCCTAGGTCCTAGAAATTCTTCAGATGTATCAGGAGTTGACATTCCTGTCCTTTCTGTACTAGGTCACCTACTGTAGCTACTTGCCTAGAAAAGTCAATTACATTGACCAACACACACGTCATATCTTTATTTAACATTATTTATCATTGCTTTTATTAATAATCATGTTGTTCTGCTAGAGTTAGTAGAATAGAGAAGTAGAATGTATCTCATGTCTTGCAGACTCCTCATCCTTTTCATCATCTCAGTTCATGAGAACAAAGAATTACATACTGAGGCCTTTCCTGCTGGAATTCTGGCAAAGACTCACCCTACTCTACCTCTGATAGGCTGATATTCATGACCTTTATTGGTTAGGAGTGTAATAGTTAGGGTAAGGATATCATGGTCTAAGTGTCTTATCAGAGGCAAAGCAAAAAAAAAGTCCAGAGAAAGTAACCAAAGCTGCATTTGGAATCACTCCTTATCAAGGACGGTCCTAGCCTGTTTGGTGCCCAGGGTAAACAACCCATCTGGTGCCCATCCTTATATGTATACTAAACCTATATGTAGGTTAGGTGGACTATATGAAATAATGTATTTTATTTTTTTGATGGCGGGGGCAGGGCCAAGCTCGCATGCCACCCTTTATGAAATGTCTCCCTGGGCAGCTGCCCATATCGCCCATATCAGAAACCGCCACTGCTTGCTATTACAGATAAATGCATTGTCCATTGTGTTAAATGTATCCCATTTTACTTAAATGAAAGACAATACTTACATTAATGAATTGACAGCATCTACTTATTAACTTAACATACAGATGTAAAAATTTAGATGAACACATTTGACCAATGTGGTAGAAGTGAGATGGCTTTCTAGCTAGCTAGGCAGCTACATTAATGTGTTTTGCCTCCGCTTATGTAAGGTTTTTCTTGCTGGTCATACTCTGAAGGCCACTTAGATGCTATCTGACAGTAACAGTTTGGTCTCACTCATTTTAGCTGCCTAAAACAAGCCCTTCATTGTTTGATTTGTTTATGCAACATGTCCATCGCTTTTTCTTTTTTCTTTTTCTTTTTTTTACGCCAATTTTCTCCCCTAATGTGTTTGTAGGCAACTGAGCCAGCCATTTGTTCACTCGCCATATCACTTGTAATGTTCTTGACTCTATCAATCAATCAATCTATCAAATTTTTTTTATATAGCGCTTTATACAATGGACATTGTCACAAAGCAGCTTAACATAATCAGTATCAGACATTTTGATTCTAAGCCCAATGTGAGCAAGCCGAGGCAACAGTGGCAAGGAAAAACTCCCTCAAGGCTGGAGGAAGAAACCTTGGGAGGAACCAGACTCACAAAGGGGATCCATCCTCCTCTGATCAAACTACTGATACTGGTAGAGATTTACATCCTTAGTTAAATGTAACATGCAGTAAATGTAGTAGCATTAGAGCTTCAGTCCGATCATTGCTAGTAGTAGATGCAAGTGTGCAGCAGGTCTGGTGTCAACCGCAGGAAGACCCACTCCGGAGCAGAAGGAATTAACCACAGTAGGTGTAGCAGCGCGGGTGGTCAGTTGTCGTCTGCAGGTGAACTCAGCCATCGAGGGTGCAGACTCACACAGGCCTCCTCAGATGCATGTGAAGTCAAGCTCCGCCTTTTTTAGAACTGCTGCCAATATATCGCAGTCAGGCAGCCAACGCACTCAGAGAAAAGTGCAGGATCCTTGGTTCTGATGGACTGCCTTGCAAAGGCCTGAGCCAGCTGACAGTACTTAGTAATGGTGGGGAGAGAGTGCCATCGTACCTGCCTAGAGAGAGCGCGGCCAATTTTGCTCTCTTGGGTCCCGGCTGCCCTGCAGCATGATGACCAAAAGTTGGTCATCCTCTGGTTAGTTCACTATATAGCAAATTCATAGAGTTAACAAGTGAACCACTCTGAACCATCTGTTACCCTGTGCCCCCCCAACCCCTCCAACCCCCCCCCCAAAAAATTGAATCTGCACCTGGTGAAAATCACACATACAGCCTATTCATTGCAAATTTTGGTTCTTACCATCATTTTGTACATAAAATACAGACGTAGAGCATCCTAGTTGGCACTAAAAGCTTACAACATTGCTTTGATTACCTGCTAACTGCTTTGAAAGTTCACAGGTCCTCACACTGGTAAAGATACTATTGAAACATGAATGTTGTATTGTATAGAAGGATATGATCAGCTATCTTGGGTTCTAATATGTATGTCAAAGGTTTTTGGCTCTTTTAGCTTTACTGAACACCATTGTCAGTGGATGATACCGTGGGTCATGTTCATGATGTGATTTCTCTCAAGGATTTATCTGAATTGATCGAGCAGGTCATCCTAGCTAGTGTCAGCCAGTAATGAACTACGGCAGTCCTAGAGGACTACAGTAATGCACCGTTTGCTGTTTTTCCTCCTTGGTAATGTACCAGATCCAGTGCACCAGTTAATTGTTCAGTCCACAGTTGATTTAGAGATGTCTCAGCAAACTGTACACAGCTACAGTTCTCCAGTGTTGGGGTTGTGAGTGCATTGTGAAGTATAAAATCCTATAGCACAAAAAAACACATATTTTCAAAGTGTAGCTGTTTTTTACACTGAGCAAAGTGATAGAGATGACCTCATCTCACAGCATGAATGACAACATAAGTACGACATCCAATCTACTGTAATTCTTGCAGTCAGTCAGTCATTTCTTAAAAGAGTATGCCAAAGACGTGCACCATTCAGATGCTGCATTATTATCAATGCAATTCACATGCTGCGATTCAACTGCTATGCATCTCAGCACTCCAGTTATATCACTTAAACAGAATTGCACCAATCAAAATGCTGTGCATTATTGTGAAAGAGAATAAACATATTTCTTTTTGCTAGCAGTCTCAACAGCTTCCAGCTGTCATGAGTTCTGCGGTGTCTGCATTTGGAATTCACGGTAGTGCTGAGGTGGCATGCAGCATGTGCACGGGATAAAAACATCACCTGCCCGTGTTTCAGCTTATAACGATTATAGTTTCACCTGAAAATGCTAACTTGTAGTTGAATTAGTCTGGCAGGAGATGAAGTGCCAAAGGAATTCTACTATAAACTGATACGAATTTGTAAACATTATCTTAGCTCACTGTCCACTCTATTAGACACATTGTTGGTCACCTTGTCTATGTAAAATCAGAGACAGTAAGTCATCTGTTGCTGAACAGTTCATGTTGGTCCTCTGGTACTCCGTCAGTGGTCACAGGATGCTGTTGGGTGGATATTTTTGGCTGATGTTCCAGCAGTGACACTGAGATGAAACTTCTGCTGTGTCTGATCCACTCATACCATCCCAACGTACACTGACACACCACCACCACATCAGTGGCACTGAAGTGCTAAGAATGATCCACCACCCAAATAATACCTGTTAATATGTCCTGATCATTGATGAACAGGGTGAAAGGAGATTAATCTTATATCCAATTCAATTGTGGTTTAGCACATTTCAAGCAACCAGAATTGCTTGAAAGTTGCACCATTGTAAAGCCAGCCTTAGAGCTCATTAAACTTTAAATATTAAACCTGCTATTCTAGCTTTAGTCTACAATTAGCAGAAACAACATGCACCTCAATGTGCTGTTTTAATGTAATCAACCAAGATCCTGTAACCCAAATTTCTGCAGATACCAACAGTGATTATTCATGAGCATTTGAAGAGGTGTCATGCAATTCCAGTTGCTCCTAAGTGTCAAAAACAAGGTTGAAAGGCCATCGCCCATACAACATGATTGATTAATGCTTAGACGAAGTATAGGTCCTGTGTTATGGTGTATAATCCACCTTTATCTAGTATACAGAGCTATTATAATCACATGTTATTGCAAGAAAATCTCAAGTGACAAAATTGCATGAAATTCACATCATTTTTTGAAGAATTTTTTGAAGAATAAAACCAGTGTATTAAATTTCCTGACATAGACTGTAAATTAAGTAACTTTTTGCCTGTACTCTTCAGACTTGTGAGAGCTTAATCATGATTATCCATACTGGGTGGTCTTTCCAACATGCAGAGTATGCAATGGACTTAGCCTGTGGACACTTGCAAATCCTGGTCCCTGGCCAAACCAACTGGCACTGAGGGACTTGTGAGTCCTCCAAGGTGGTTCAAAGCGCCCAACACCTCTAGTACATACACATACACACACAATGCCAGGCAGACGGGATGCTAGCTACCAGCTATCTCTGCCATCTGTTTCCTGCAGGACTGTAGATTTAATAATTAATAAGTTCACTCACACAGGGGAACATGTGGTTGCACCGCGGTGCTCGCAGTTTAGGCAAATGTGGGAACGGACCCAGCAGGATAGGCCGATCACACAGATTGTGCCCAAGGGAAGATACAGCAGGTAGACTTCATCGCTAAGGGAAAAAGAGATGGTGCTGATGCAGTCAGGCTGATATTTCCTGGCCTTGGTGTGCCAACATTCTGGCTAGTTTTATTATTGACCAGTTTAGCATATGAAAGGTTTCATTCCAAAATGTATTAGACACTGATAATATATGTGCATTTTTTTCAGTGCAGGTATTATTTGGGTGGTGGATCATTCTCAGCACTGCATTGACACTGATGTGGTGGTGGTGTCTTAGTGTATGATTTGTGCTGGTTGACCAACAACCAACCAACAGCAAAGTTGGTGGAATCTTTGAATATCTCAGCATCACTGCTAGACTCAGAATAGTCCAACAACCAAAAATATCCAGCCAACAGCATCCTGTGACGACAATTGTAGGACTAGCAGTGTTCACCAGCTCTTCTCCTGGAGATCAAGTGGGTTTGATTAGGGTTGAAGGTGAAGACTGTAGGAAGATATATCTGCAGGAGCAGGGTTCTCTGAATCTACAAGGTGGACCGACAAAGTAGGAGTTACTATCAGAGTGGACAGTGAGTAGACACAGTATTTAAAAACTCCAGAAACTCTGCTGAGTCTGATTTACTTATACCAGTGCAACCCACTCTAACACACCACCTCCACATCAGTGTCAGTGCAGTGCTGAGAATGATCCACCACCCAAATAATACCTGCTCTGTGGGGGTCCTGACGATTGTAGAAAAGGAGGTTAACAAAGTATACACAGATAGACATGGACTACAGTCCACCTATATAGTCAGTGGAACTGATAAACAATAGAAAAAATTAAATTATTTTATTGTTATGGCTCTTTGATATGTCTCACACTGGTATGATATCATCAAATTTTGGACTAATGAGCAAACATGTGAAGCCACAATGTTGGTAATCAAAGACATGAATAAGGGTGGAAATAAGCATTTTAATCTTGTGGCCATTTGTTATATATTACTGTATATTATAATATCCCTTTCATGCATGAATGATGAAAGAAATCTATCATGATTTCCCTCCAAAATGATTTATCCGCCTTTCAGTATGATAAACATATGTCAGTCATTTTTGTTTACCATGTGTTTTGTTTCGCTTGCAGTTACTAACCACCAGTGGGGCATGACAAGAGAAAGAAAGCTGCCATTACCTGTCCATCGTGCATGAAAGGGATATTATATCATGATTAATTCCACTTTTATTAGAGAAGTATTTTTTAATCTGGAATGGTCCATTATGATATATTTAATCTATACATCACATACACAGTATTATGGCAAAATCTCAACTTTAATATATAGCTTATATATAACTATTAGGGGTGTGTATCTGTCCAATAAATGACGATCCGATATGTATCTCAATTCCTGCGGTACGATACGATTCAGAAACGATATATTTTAAATTGGACCGATTCGATTGAGTACGATTTCGATACAATTCGGTTCAATATAATCGTGTAGGAAATAATACAAGTTACTTGTTTAAAATAGATCATTTTACACTGAGTCAACATAAGTTAATACTAAAAATGTGTTTTTGCTTGCATTCAGATAGATTAATGAAATACTAGAGAACAAGTATAGTTGTATTTGACATGTGAACTCAGAAACAGTAAAATACTTTTGTGTTGGGATGTGGTACTGGGGCTCCAATGTTTTAAACAAGTCCCCAAAGCCCTCATTTTCCACCACACAGTATGGTCTTAAGTCTTTGACAATAAACCAGGCTACTGAAGCCATTATTACTTTGGCTCTAGCTGAGTTGTGGTTGAGTTTTGGCTGGAAAAAGTCCTGTTTTTCTGTGGGGCTAGCAGCGCTATACTAGCGTCCTCATCGCCCCTTTCCTCATGTCGTCTCACCAAATCTTTTCCGCTCTTCATTTAAAGACCAAACTTCTTCCAAACTTTAGATTTTAAACTCGGTAGAGCCTTGTATATATGTGCGTCGGACATGTTTGTCTTTCAAATGTGACTGTGACAGGTATCGCGACAGACACGCGCGAGAGAGAGAGGGGAGATAGCGGGCTAGCAGCAGAGGCACATCAGTAACACCAAACCAATTGACAGCTATGTATGTATTTTTTTTACACCCCTAATAACTATATATCAGTTCTATTTTTTTGCAAAAATTCTTTTTTTTTTTTACTTTTTGTGAGGCTGAAAATAAGTCTGTTTTTTTTTTTTTACTCTACAGTAATAGTTGCACAGTTATCATTTCTGGGTGGTCTTTACAGCACAGTACATAAAGACACTGGCACTGACACTGTTTGTTACCCTTCCTTTACATCAGGTGTGTCAAAACTTCAGTCCTGGAGGATTGGATTCCTGCACAGTTTGGTGATCTTCTTGTTCAAAGCACCATGTTTAATTGTAGTGTCAGAGCACAGAAATCACTAAACTGTGCTGGACACCAGCCGTCCAGGACTGGAGTTTGCCATCCCTGCTATGCATCATTGAATAGACATGTTTGATTTGAAACAGCACATTGAAACAGGACTTTCTTTTATCACCTGCTGAAAGAAACCTGAAAAGCTGATATTAGACTCTGTTATCACAACAAGTAGAAGTACATCTGTGACTTTGATTCCCGGCGAGTAAGCAAACAGATCTTCAGGACAAGAAAATGGATCAATCTCCACTTGAGAGGATAAAGCAAAATATTGTGAGTAGTGTTCTCTCTGAAAAGAGACTTTCTTGTTCTCCTCCTGATGCTTTCAAGGCCTTTTAAAGCCTACTCCTCCAGAATACCTATGTCGAGTCTCGGCCTAGTGTAGAACGGATATACTGTCTAAGGACAGGGAAGCAGATAGAGCTGTCAGGATGTGTTATAATATCTGAATATAATTACAATGTTATTCAAAGGTTTTATTTAAATGTTCAACAACATGGCCACCGTTCTGATCCAATTGCACAATTAACTAGGTCCCTTTAGGTCAGTGAGAAACCCAGCATTCATGCTTCTTCACATCCAGTCTTACTATTTCAGCCAAAGCAGGAGTGTTTGTGAAAGGGTTATAAGATGGTCACTGTTGCCTCGAGGGTTTATCACATTAAAAAATCACGCCCAACCAAGCTTTTTGCATTTCCCCAAGTGCAATTTCTTTCTGCTTCTGCTTCCACTTGCACAACGTAGAGCACATGCTTCCAATGATTTTCTTCCCTGCAGCAGTTAAAGAGATTGGAGAAGGGCAGCTGAATTTCACTCTGTCTGACCTCCTGGCTGCTGCTAAAAGAAGAATACTTGTGTAAGCTCAGAAGAACATCAGTACAGACTGAGACAACAGATCTCAGACTGTAAGAAATGATTAAGAATATTAAAAAAATAATAATAATAAGTGAACAGAATATAATAACATGAAACATGATTGTTAACATCTGTAGTGAGCTTGTCTAAGACTGTTGGTTTACTTGATTTATTAAGTTAAAAATGATTTTAGAATAAGTTTGAACCCATTTAAATTGCTATGAACGTTTTCCAGTCTGTTTATGATTATATATATATATATATATATATATATATATATATATATATATATATATATATATATATATATATATATATATAGGGTCACCAGGCGCCTCTTTTACCTGGACATGTCCTCTTTTTGAGACTTAAAAAATGTGTCTGGGCGGAATTTCATGAATGTCCAGGATTTTGTTGTACTTGAGAAGCGTTTCGTTCACAAACTAGTCTCGCCTTCCCCCTGTTCCATTTTGCTCGCTTGAGTGAGACGTTACGCTATATTAAATGGAGACCCAGCTGAAATCCAAGCCAGTTTCCCTTTAGGCTGCCACAAGCTCATAGATTGGCTCCGCCATTTCTTGCTAACGTGTGATTAGCCATCGCCGCTGTCACTCCCTCAAATGGATTCTGGACTGCAATTTAGCCGGCAGTCTGTTAATGTGTTGAGCGTTTGTTCTGCCTGTGTCACGTCAGCTAGACGTATTTTAATATCAGTGGTTTCATATTAAAATTCATGAATATTTACATTTGAGTGTGTGTCTGTGTGCGTGTGTCTACCAGTCTGTAATAAGCCATCTACTTACATGCCTCTAAGTGTAACTATTATCAAAATAATTCAGAATTTCTGCTTATTTTTACTCAAAACATAAGGTATAATTCTGTGTAAATAAGATCTATTGACCATACAGTCCAAACATAAGTGTAACATTGGTGGTAATGAGCTTAAGTGAAGTTGACTGAAAAGGATTGGGTGATAATTTTATGCTACATGCTTTTAACAGTTTATTATTTATAAATAATATGAAATAATGTATTAATATTTTATTAATGATTAATATTAAGTTTTTATTATTTTATTATTCATAATAAGGTGTAATATTTATTCTTAGTATGTTATTAAAAGTAACTAGTAATTATTAATAAAGTATAAATCATAATTTGTCAGTATTCATAAATAATTAATAATAATACAATTTGTGTTCAAGCATAAAAATTTTTTTTTGAACATGTAATACATCAATACGCTTATCAATATGATATATTTAATTTCAGTTCAATTTTGTTATTCTGATTAAAAGTGGACGCCATCTCAAGCACATCTCAATCCTAACCTTCAAGTCACAAGCAAGTCTTAAGGCTTAACCTTCAAGGAGAGTACATATATGTGAGGTAGCGGATATATAGTGTATGAACAGTGCAGAGGTGCAAGAGTGCAGTTAAATGATGCACTGCAATGATACAATTCGAGTGGTGGTGGCTCACAGCCTCTGGGAAGAAGCTCTTCCTGAGCCTGCTTTTGCTTGAGTGGAGGCTCCTGTAACGTCTGTCAGATGGGAAAAGGGTGAAGAAGTCCATGGTTTGAATTTGTTGAATTTGAGAGTCCCCGACAGCATTTGTGATAAATGTCCATAATGGTGGGTAGCTGGGTGCCTGGGATGTATTGGGAATTTTCAACACCCATTCAAGTGATTTCCGTTTGGCAGCAGAGCAGTTGCCGTTCCACACAGAGACCCAGTTATTGAGTATTCTCTGAGTGGCACAGTGGTAGAAGTTCACCAGGATCTGAGGACACAGGTGAGCTTTTTCTTAAGGCTCCAAAGGAAGCAAAGGTGCTGTCGTGCCTTTTTGACCAAGATAGAGGAGTTCACAGACCAGCTGAGATCACTCGAGATGTGACTACATAGGGAACTTGAAGCTAGACACCTGCTCTACTGCAGCTCTGCCGATGTAGATGTGGGGGTGATCATGGATTTTGGTCCTTCTGATATACATGATGATCTCCTTAGTTTCCTAGGTGTTGAGCGCCTGGCTGTTGTCATGGCACCATGTAGCCAGATGCTGCACCTCATCTCTGTAGGCTTTTTTTGTTGTTGTTGATCAGGCCGATCACTGTGTTGTTGTCCACAAACTTGATTATTGTGTTAGAGCCAAAAACAGGAACACAGTCTTATTGCATGTTGTGGTAGTTGCATGTTGTGGTAGTTGTCTCATTGATTTTTGAACTTTAGACCTTGCATATCAATGTTATCTTCTTACTATCATCATCAACAACACAATCATTGAATTTAATTGTTATTATTTTTTGGAGTAGCCCTTTCCATGATAACTTCCTCATATGCCCCTTCTGCCAGTCTGCTGTGTGCTGGTTCACTGGTTTGTGCACACTGCAATAGAAATCACCAAATCTTGTTTCACAAACAGAAATACTATTATAATAATATATAAATTATAATAATTTAAATTTTTCTTTCTCAAATTTAAACCAAGTTTCAAGATATGATTACCAAGTCAAGTCTCTTATCAGTGTTAAATAAGTCTCTAAATTTGCTATTCAAGGCTAACTTGAGTCATGTCATGTGACTCAGTTCATCTGCCTCTGGTGGATACCAACATAGGCTGCTGTTGGTGTGAAATTTTCAACTGAAGAAGCCTTTTTGCAGGTTTATTTTTTATGCCTTTTTATTATTCCCATTACTTCTCAGGTCATGTAGGTGTTAAATTCCTTTTGCTAATCCCACGAGCTCTCCAAACACAAAAAAGCACTTTGACAGTTAAAGCAAAGTTGATGCACTCTCAAAAAAAAGGATAAAAAGAAAGTATTGACAATGAAGCTCTTGTAGTCTGGTCATTCCCTAAAGAGTGTACATGTGGCATGGTGCTAATGCAACACTGGAGTAAGGGTTACCCCTGCCAATACTGACAGAAAATGTTAGCTTGAGAGGTTTGTAAAGTTGGTAGCAGACGTATCTCCTACCAAAAAGGTCCCAAGAGATCTAGCATTGTGAAACACAAATTGGCAGTAAAATGTTGAAGTGTAACATCTAGTTTGTCCTGGAAGAGCTGGAAGCCCTGGATGGTGATAGTGTAGTCTGGACACAGAAGTGTACATGGTGTCAGTGTGAAGAAATACTTAAATAAATTCAAAACTTCATCTGCACTACTAGTGTATGTGTGATTAGGGCCCTATGAAATTCACAGTCATAAAAATCACTTCACAAACTGCAAATATTGCATAAAAATCCTAAATTTAAGGATTGTACTGGATTCTGAATATGTTATTGACATGTTGGATTCATGTAGCCACGTAAGATGAAATATTTGATTTGAGAGGAACCAAGAGTGATGAAACTTTGACACCAAAGCTGATTTTTCTTGCTTGAGTGAGCTGAAACTTGATGCTGTGTGTGTAAAAGTGAATTTTACTGTGAGGAATATGTTTGCAGGGCTGCAATCATAACACAAATTCTATGCAATTAACACTAACACACTTAAAGTTTACATTGCAGTGGTAGAGTCTAATGGCAGAGATCAGAAGGTCTCTGGTTTGATCCCCCGGTACCGTTTCCCTAAAAATAAGACAGTGTCTTATAATAATTTTTGCTCCCAAAGATGTGGTAGGTCTTATTTTCAGGGGATGTCTTATATTTCCATGGAGAAGAATTCACATTTATTATTGAACAAAAACATATGAACATTTATTATATACAGAGAAAGAAAAAATAATAAATTAATATTACAGAAAATATTTAGATGCAGTTAAAGTGCGTAATGTAACTGCTCTTAACATTTTATTGCATTCTAACACTTTATGAACATATTTGCTAAAACAAGTAAATATGCTTATAATCCACCTCACTTTAGTGAATGTTTAAAGTACTGAGCTACAACTCTAAACGCTAAAGGGTTAATGCAGCCACTGTTAGCTTAGCCGCAGTGCTAACATCTTCAGAGGAACAGCCTTTATCACTTTAATGGCTGCCTCTCCAGACTTTGCAGATATATGACTTCTGTACAGTATGTTAGTTAGTCAGAACGCCGTGGAGGGAGTTTTGGACTGCGTGCTCTTGCAATATGGTGAGTGTAAACACATGATTTCTCACTTCTCTGGCCACTGCTCGATGCATGCTGCACATCTGTTTTTTTCTTTTTTTTTCTTGTTTGATCTGATTGGTTCTTCTTGTTTTACTTTTTAAATATTTTTTCCATTTGACAACAGGTGCTTCTTATATATTTAATTTCTCTTATTTTCCTTTTGGTTTCAATGTATTATTTGATTTATTTTCCTTTTTATTTATCGACACCTGAGTTTGATTCCACAGCACAAAAACTGCTAAGTCTTACTTTCGGGGGAAGGCCTTATATTTAGCAATTCAGCAAAACCTCTACTAGGTCTTATTTTCAGGGGATGTCTTATTTTCGGGAAAACACAGTAGGACTCGACTGAAGTACTCTTGAACAACGCACCCAATCCCCAAGTACTCCCCAGGTGCCATGGATATGGCACACCCTCCATCTTGGGCACATGTGCTCACTGCCCCCTATTGAGGTCACTAGTGTGTGTTTGTGAGTGTATGTCTGATTCAGTTCATGGAAAAGTTAAATTAAGGTCAAATCCACTTGCACTCTGTGTGCAAGCATATTGGTCATCGATTGTGCACTTTCACAAAACTGCCATCTAAACATTGAGTTTAAAGACAACACAAAATGAACCACTGTTTTTTCATGTAAACTGTTTCAAATCAATACAGTTGACACTGTGTCACAAAACCAAATATAAAACAGTATTTTCTTACACTCCTAACTATTAGTGTTACTTCAATCAACACTCTTAATAAAAGTGATTTTTTGGAGTATGGCCACTGTGGAGTGGAGCCACTTTTGGTTCCCTAAAGTACATAAAAAATACAAGTATTAAAGACATTTTAAAGTTTAAAGAACCTCCAAAAATGTTCTGCACCAAGAGATTTAAGCATTTCCAACATTAAAAGCAGGTGATTTGTAATTCTTGTTTGTTCTCCCCCTCCTTTACATTGTTCTATCATTTAAAAATGAAATCTCAGGGGTGATTTAATAGAAATGCTGATGGTAGTGTGACTAAACCAGTGGAGGAGATAATAGAGTAGGTGGGCTTCAACCTCCAGTATGTCACTGCACAGATTATGAGGAGTGTTTGAAGACCCCTTCTGTTAGGATTTGGCTTTGCGTTTGCGTTTAAAGCAGAGGAAGCACAGTGCAAGAGTGTATGTGCCCACACTGCCACCAGAATCAGTGGTGGGATGATAAACTCAAAGGCCCTGACAGTCTGCCTTTCCAGTGGCAGATGGAAGAGGCTTAGGCTCAGGCCCTCTGAAGTCTGCTGGATGCCTGTGTGGTTGGTTTCAGGAAGCAAAGAGAGGGTGAAGAT
This sequence comes from Crenuchus spilurus, assembly GCA_036984385.1. Taxonomy (NCBI): domain Eukaryota; kingdom Metazoa; phylum Chordata; class Actinopteri; order Characiformes; family Crenuchidae; genus Crenuchus; species Crenuchus spilurus. The sequence goes on from BRDA01046650.1 coordinate 15,465, forward strand.
AAGTCCACCATGCTCATCTCTCACAGCCTGCCACATTTCATACTGATAATGACCACCTGTGTTCACTACCCTTAAAAATCCAGCATGATACTACTGTATTCATCAAAAATATTAAAGCCTGCTTATTCAGTACGGAGGGATTCTTCTCAGAAGACAGTAATCATGCTAGTCTGACTCATCCACAGGTTTAATCCTGGCCTCAGGCTACATGATTAGAGAAGATATTCATAATTTATAGGTATTTTCAGGGATGCTGATTGACTGAAGTCTTCCAGTTTTTTTATCAAATGTTTATTCGTCATATTGGCAACATGTTGTCATTCATTATTTAGACAAGTGGCTACATACCTAGTTTTTACAGGAACAGCAAAGATGTAAAAACTTGAATGATATTAAACATACAGTTCTGTAGCAGACCGTTTCTAAAGGAATGATTAGCAAAAATTAAATCTGTACATTTTTGTACTTAACTTAAGACCCCAAATACCGAAATTTTGCCCTTTTACTTTAGAACTGGAGCTCCTGAACTGCTGAGGTGGTGTGTGAATGGATGCTGCCACATTCAACCTACATACATTGTGAAGTTTTATACCAGAAACCCAGAAAGCCCTGAAACATAAAAGAACAAAGTGAAATTTGGGCCTTCAGCTGAATTTGAAGAAGACAAAAGTCATGACAACAGAAAAGATCACTAAATTTAACACTGAATGAGAAAGTGAAGTGATGTTGAAGTTGAAGTGGTGGAGACATCTTTTGCCTACTTGGTTCAATCAACAAAAATGGATTCAGTAGAACAGGAATGAAATATCTTGATATGTAACAATTTGTCTCATCAAACAAAGACCCAAACTGTCCAGACTATGGTTCTCTCTGTGCTTCTTTATGGATGTGAAAGCTGGACAGAAAAAGCAGGCCAGGAAGGCTATTGGTGTCTTTGAACTTTGGTGTTGGAGAAGACTTGCGAGAACCTTGGATAGCAAATAAAACAAATGGATTATCGATCAAATCAAAGCTCAACTTTCTCTAGAAGCCCAGATAACCAAACTGAAGCTCTCTTGCTTGGAGCAGTTGAAGGTAAATGTAGATGGATATGGAATCACGAACAAGCCATTAAGAAGACTGAATAGCTTCTGGATGTTCTGAAGAAATATGTTCGGTGAATCATAATGTGTCCTAAACAACATCAACAAGTCTATGGGACCTTAATTAAGATCCGGACGTAGTTTGAGAGGAATGTGCTATTTGGGTAACATTTTCAGTAATTCTACAGATGAGAGAAGCAGGCCTGGTCCCTGGTTCAGTCATTTGAACCAACAGGACTTAAACATCCACATCTGGAGTGCTCTTTAGCAAGGTGCCTAACACTAAACTGCTCCCCGGGTGCCACAACTAAAGTTGCTGCCCACTGTTACTAGTAGATGTGTGCTTACTGCCCCTTAATGTGTGTGTTGTACTCACTAGTGTCTAGATGTATTTTGACTGCCCAGACAATTAGTTAATCTTCTTCTGTTGAGTGTTTGTTAGCAATGTTAGCCTAGTATATAAAGGATAGACTCCACGTTGGCTGATTGACTCCATATGAGGTGGAAAATTGAGTATATTAGATTTTTGTTTTGCCGAACCACTCTTATAACAGCATCCAAATCTAGCTTAAGAACCTAATAGCCCTTCATAACCCTCTTGTGTAGAGATGTCATGTGGTCAATGAGCAACAGGGGCCAGCTCATAGATCTACTTTGTGAGAGCCACAGGAGACCAGTGACAGATTTGTGTAGCAGGAGTGCACAGCCTGGAAGCACAGGAAGGGGTTCCTGGCCCCTATGATCGCAGACTACAGGATACCTCCCCACATACGTACATGCTTGCATACTGACCTGATCGTTACGTGATCAACATATGCTATCTAGATCCCAAGCATGTCATGGGACAGGCATCAAGTCGATGCGATTCCCTTTTAATAGACAGGATACAAAATATCCAAACGCAAAAGCATTTGAAAGATTCTTACAAGAATTTGTTAAGTGATCTTGACCTTCCAGACTTTTGGATATGGAAGTGACATAGTTTTTTCTCATGTGTGTGTGTGCACTGCTGTGTTTTATATATATATTCCTGGTACTCAGCTAGGCGTACAGTTCTAATCCAACATCAACCCTCTAGAGCAATAATCCTAAAAATTGACAGATTAGATGAGGGATTATAGAAGAGAGAATTCCATCCAGTGTAATGCAGTTGCAGTTGAGTTGCTGCATATCTCTGTAATGTGTTGTGCTCATTGTATCACTTTAGGTCATAATTTAACACTTTGAGAATCACTTTGAATATCTTTGAACTTAACATCATGATGAGGTTGTAAAGATACACACAGATGAGCTGAAACATTAAGCCCATTATGCTAATATGCTTAATATGATGTTGGTCTTCTTCAGGCTGCCAAAACAGCTTGAACCTGTGCTGTGGTATCTGATACCAGTATGTTAGCAGCTGTTCCTTTGTGGCTTGTAAGTTGTGAGGTGGAGCTGCAGCAGATCTCACTTGTTCCATCAAATCCCACAAATGCCCAATTGGATTGAGCTTTGGGGAATTTAGCCATCAGTGCCAGGTACTGAGCATTGTTGACCAGAAGCACTGCAAGCCATCCTAGAGAGTGAAGTGCCCTTGAGCAAGGCACCTAACCCCCAACTGCTCCCCAGGCACCATGGATGGATCTGCCCACCGATTTGGCCATGTGTGCTTACTACCCTCTACTGTATTCACTTGTTGTGTGTGTGTGTGTGTGTTTGTGTTTCCCTGCACAAATGATTGTGCATTGGTCAATGATTGTGCACATTCACTTCACTATCACAACATCAGATGATGCTGAAGAGTTTTCTCATAAATTACATTAACAGTTATCCAAATGTTTTAAGTCAATTTCATGATGAATAGAAAAAAAGCAATGGATAAAGTGATTGTATAGGATAAATGGTCTCAGCACTTCACTTAAGAAGCTTTGAGATGTTGTTCTATGTACACAAAGTCTGATCTAAAAGCCTGCAATCTTCCTGATGTGTTTTGTGTTTTGTGTCTTTTCTTTCAGAAAAAGAGCAAGCTGCACTACCATATCGCAGTGATCATAAACTACCTGGGCCACTGCATCTCTCTGGGAGCCTTACTGGTTGCCTTCATTCTTTTTATGAGGCTCAGGTAAGCTAATAGGTTACTACATGCTTTTTACACGCTTGAACTATATGTCCTAAACTTGCAGTTGGCATAGTGAAGGTTCAGTCCTCCACACTATACCAACAAGGGCTCTTGGGTAATGCTTCTAATTCTGTTTGTCAACAAATGTAAGATGAATGAAATTGTAAGTGGCTATGGATAAGTGTCTGCTAATTGCTGTCAATGTAAATGTATGCATAGGAGTAAACAGGCTTGATGGCTTGAATGCCATTTCCATTAAAAGATGTCTGTAACTGAACACAACATTCTAAAGCATTTTAAATGCAAAACAAATTAACTGCATTCAACCCATTCAAAGGAAACACATCAACAAGTTCAATAATAATGGTGAATAATGTCTCCAGAAGCTTAACATTCTTTTAAGCTCTGGGGAAACTAAATCCATATTTCCTTTTTAATTTGATTAATATTAATCTTGTGGCTACACAATATGCATGTGCACAATGTGAATTGGCTGTTTCAAATTGATAACCCATATATTTCTCCATTGTCTATGTAAATTGAGCAGTTCTAATATTAGGTAAAGCTTTCATAAACAATCAAGCACGTTTTACATTGATCTGGCTCTGAGTTTGAGAAACCTGGCAAAGCAAAGCTACCAAACAACAGTTCTGAGTTGGATAAGAGCTAAATCTACAAACTCATTGTCTGTCTGGCCATCATCTGTGTTCATTCATTTGAGCATCCACTTGTCCAACCAGTTAGTAATCAATGAGTGTGCATTCCCAGGACAAACATCCTGCAGTTAAGTAGATAAGAACCTTACATTTTGTAAAGTACTGCAACGTCAATGTTAGTGAGCCACAGACACAGCGTTCACTACTGTGTTCCCTGGGACTTTAGACAAACTATCTTATATAAGAAATTAGTTCCATTGATATTCTGTCACTAATAACTAACAAGTGAATACATTATTGTCTTGGATTCAACACTAGGATGCTTAGATTACCAGGATCTTTCATTAGCACAATTGCCATGGCTTTTTTCCAGTTCTCTGGTCAAGAGCTTTTTAAAGAATTTACCCAATGTTCTATTGACTTTGAACCAGTTTAATTGAGTGATTCATGGTCCTAGTAGGCACTTCATACAAACTGATGCAACCCATTGGCATTTCAATTGATTTTCCAGTTGCTGACAAGGGCCTAAGGATTATACGTGCTCAGGCACCACAGTTGCTGCCTTGGCATCAAGGCCTAAGCATCTGCTTCCACATTTCCTAGTCTGGTCAGTCCCAGTTGTGACTTCCATGGCTTCCATGGCTTAAAATTAAGATGCTACTGGCTCCTCAGCATTGAGATCTTATATCTGGAAAGAAATTAGTTTCTCATCTTGGCCAGCAAATCTCAATGATACTAGTTTGATTAATTCACACAAGAATTCTCTAGAAATGTGCCGGTGGTCTCTTTTGAGCAAGAATACTATGCAATAGCTCACAGCTGCATGAATCAGAACTTCCTTCCGTCTCTGGATTACACACAGTGCCTGATTAGCTCAAATCAGCAACCAAAATTAAACTCTCTGAATGGGTGCTTCAGCGTGCCCACAATCTTTTCTAAGTCTACTTGATTGCACATTGAGAGGTTCTTACAGGATTAAAAACTCTGAGTAGTCCCATCCAGATTATCCACAGATTAGACTGCATTGATTTTATAAGATACCCTTTTCAGGATTCCTTATCAGAGCATCTCTTTCAGAGTCAGTCCAGATTTTTTTGTCACAATAGTTCATCATTGTTACCTGAGAGACATGTTGGTAAAAACATCCAGAATGACTGTCAGTCTCCCAATTAACCTCTCCTTTCCCTAACTAATCTTCTAAAGTCATTGCGTCATGGAGGGATTGGGCTTGAGGGCAATAAATGGAAAACAGAGGTCATAAAGTTGCAGGCTGCCTGGCGCTGGTCTTCTTCTAGAGCTGCAGTGTAATGAAATAAGCATCAGGAACAGATGTCTCGGGTACACACTGCTGTGCTTCCACACTCAGACCTCTGTCCTATATCCATCTCTGACCTAAGGGACTCCACACAGGGGGTGAGGACGCGGCATTTTAAATTGGCTTGTTAGTGTTTCATGGGGGTTGAAACTCAAGGATATTTAACCACGTTTCTAGGAGGCCCTGATCCTGTCGGGCTATGGAGCTCTCACAGAGCTCAAGCAGCTGCCACGGACACTGAGATCCGTGAGGCTCAAATCAACTTTGAACCAAATACCTCTTACTAGGACAGGACTTATTGTGTTTCTGAGGAACAATAAAGTAGAGTGTAATTCTTCAAACCCACATTATGCTGCCCAAGATAAGATTCAATTTTACTGTCCGATTTCACCACAAAGTACGACTCATAATCAGCTTGATTAGATTATGCAAATACATCACTGAAGGCTTGCCACCTTGGTGTACTTTGTAAAGGCTAAGATAATGCCTTTTGGATTACATAACATGTCATGTAGTCTAACTGTGACTTCAATGTGCAGAGCCTCACAATGGCAAGCTTGAATAGCTAAACGGAATATTGCATGTAGTGGGATTAAGTGCAGCCTTGGAATTACCTTCCATCTGACTGCAGCAGACAGGCGAATAGTGTGGTCCACACCAGGGACAAAGCCCGCCAGCTGGGAGATTTTGAGACATTCCTGCTGGCATGCAGCAAGTGGAAGTGAAGCTTGGTAAATGGGTGACATTCACTGTCTTGCTGAGGCATTCAAGGATAAAAAAGAGCGAAGAACCAGTGAGCAAAACAGTGAAGGCTAACCTCACAACAGCTAAGGTCAAACCTGCAGATAAAGCATGTTTTATATGCTATTTCATGAAAAGTAACTTGGTTCAGATTGAGTCTTCCTGTGTTATGTGATCCAGAAGGCTCCTGATATATGTCTCCAGGGCAGCTGTCATGGACAGCAGGAAAGATAAAGAAAATGCAAAGTAGTACATTTTTTTCTGTCTTACATCACAGTACGAGATGTCAGCAAACATAGAATTACAAGGCATACTTTGTGTGCAAGCCAAAACAATAATTCTCTCCCACAGAAAATGTTTCAAGTGATTTCACCATTGGGTCGAAGTCGGAAACGTGTTTACTGATTCACTTTGGCTTATGGCTCCTGTGGCTCACTGTTGTTCAAAAGAAAACTCTGGGAAATGTATTTTAAGTTGTTATCTATAATAGAGCCCACTCTGTTCCTTGCAAGCAATCAAATTTAAATGTGTGTTGTCTTTGTTTCATCTGGCCTCAATTATTAAACAATGGGAGCTGTCACACATGCTTGTTTGAGTCCCTAGAATACTGCCTCTTTCAATGATTTCCACAAGAAAATTGTACCTCCAAAACAATCTGACAATGGAAGCCCTGTGAGACCAGAGAGAAGCACTAAAGAGGTATATTTTCAGCACTGATGCTAATACTATTAGTAAAGCTGAACTCCAGGAATGGTTAGAGCAAATTCAATTACAGATTCTCTAGATCTGTCGTGTTCCCTACCAACAACTCTTCAAAAGTCACTTTGTTATGGTTAATAAAGGTCAATGTACTTATTTTGTACGTTTGTGAACCTGCAAATGGAGGACCTCTGTATTGCTATTTGTGTCTGAGTTGACGTAGGAAAGGGCAGCAGGGTGAGAGAAGCAGCAGACCTCAGAGCACATGGACACTGCATGAGCCTGTGGCCCTCTGCCAGAATCCTGCCGGGCCCCGCATGTACATAGGCCACTCTTTCCAGCCAGGCCCCAGTAAGGAGTGTTACCAGTACATCTGCACACCATTTGGACTATGAGGCACTCCAGGAGGTCCTTCCGTAAGCACTCCAGTATTGTAAAGCAGGATCTCTAATGTGGGCCCCCAGCAGAGAGTAGAACCAAATGGTCTTAATGCACTTCTTCTGTCCAAGCCATTTATACCCTCCTTTGTATGGTCTGTGCATTCTCTCTATGTCAACATCAGCAGCAGGGGAGCTAGTATGGAGCTTTCAGACTGGTCAGACTTATTGTTACGTATTATTCACAAAAGGATGCTGCTCACGCAGAGAAAGCTCGATGTTCTGCATCAGTGATACCTGAGTAATAGTGAGGAGGGTTTTGAACAGACATCTGCAGTAATGTGCTCTCATTAAAGCAGCACTCCTTCAATGGCAGATACTGAGCAAGGCAGTTTAACCCATACAAAGTGACAGCAAAGCCTGAAAGAGGAAGCAAGTGACATCTTGCATCACCAAGGACTGAATCGTCGCAGGGTAGCTTGTCACAAACATCATTATCAGTTATGTGGCTTTAAATTGTAACTATTTTTGTTCGTATCAGTTAGCTGCCTCAGTAAGCAGCACACGTCCACGCAGTTTGCTTTTTCACTCTTGGTTCATGTAAAATCCAGAATAGAAAGCTTTTCCAGTGAAAGATATTTTGCATTAGGAGTACAGATACAGTAAACCTCATTTGTGGTTAACATTCATTCCACTAAAGCAGATGCGTAGATAAAATGCTGCTGGAAAACTTGAATTTGCTCTTGCCAGGGTGACAGCTGAAGCACAACCCTGTGGGCACTGGCTCAGTCATCTCCCCAGTGCCAGTGTCAACATTTCAATGTACAACTGCCAGGCAACATAGATATACAGCAAAGCCAGGGTTGTTTCTTTTTCCAAAGCCTAGTTTTCAGATGCCAAAGCCTGATGTTTCACAACATGATCAAGTACATGAAATACGTTCAGAATGGCTTTATTTTTATGGAAAAATATAGGAAAAATGGCAATATGAAGCAGTGTAACTAGGGCCTGTTTTAAGCATTAAGCTCTCAGTGCTTCACAAACACTGGATGCAATTACTTCCACTCACTGGAAATTATTATTAGTTTGGTATTAATGGCATTAGTATGTTGTTTCATAAGTACCACAGTAGGCAAACATCCAGGTTTCCACTGGTGAGAGCTTATGGTCAGAGTTGGAGCTTAAAACTTTATTTGCTTCCTTGCCAGTATGGTCAGTTATGACACCATCAGGTATGTCCCCTGCCATGCAGCCATGGAGATGGTTGGCAAAGAGATCATCACTGTTGCTCTGTTTGTGATCCATAAATCTGTAGTGCAGTATAATATGTGCACGCTGAGTAGAGCAGATGTTTGATTCTGTCTCTCCCCTATCTGCCTATTTGAGATGTTGAAGAGTTATTTTATGCATATATGGAAAATGAGTTTTGTTAATATTTCATTTATTTAAGAATGTCTATATTGTCATTGAACATTACACATTTACACAGGCCACTACATGGATTGGACCCCCACAGAGCAGATATTATTTGAGTGGTGGATCATTCTCAGCACTGTAGTGACACTGATGTGGTGGTGGTGTGTTAGTTTGTGTTGTGCTGGTATGAGACACAGTAGAGCTGCTAATTTTTTTAAACAGTGTCACTGCTGGACTGAGAATAGTCCAGCAAACCAAACATTTCCAGCCAACAGCATCAGCAACCACAAATGAAGGAGTAGAGGACCAACAAAAACTGTGCAGCGATAGACGATCTGTTGTCTCTGATTTTACATATACAAAGTGGACCAAAGCTCTGCTTTGTCTGATCCACTCATACCAGCATAACACACTATAACACACCACCACCACATCAGTGTCACCACAGTGCCTGAGAATGATCCACCCCCCAAATAATGCCTGCACTGTGGAGGTCCTGATCTTTGAAGAACGGGATAATAAAGGAGGATAATAAACTATACAGAGAAACAGATGGACTACATTCTGTAATTGTAGAACTACAAAGTGCATGTATATGATGATTGATACAAGGAGGTGGTCATAATATTAATATACGACTGTGTATATACCATGTTTAGGTGCTTGAGACGCTTGCTTTTTACACAGTGTATAGACAGAAAGATATGTGTTGCTATTTCCCTTACTGCAAAGGGCAACAGCTATGGCTGCCACACAGGGAATGTATTACTACCCTACCTCATTTATCCTCGGAAAAAGATGGCTAAGAATTTTCAATCTTAAATGTTGATAAATGAAGGAATTCAACCACCCATCAAGCTCATTTGCTTAACTAATGACTTTGGTCTTTATGACAGCCAGTAATAATAGCCCAAGAGTGGTGAGAAATGTAAGACCCTTCTTTGAAATTCTAATGAATCTGGTTTTTGTCAAGAACAAATGAGAACATATTGAAGAGATCATGTGAAAAGTGGTGCTTTCATAAATTGGTTAAGCCGTAATTGGGGTCTATGCACTTGTAACCTAAGCCATCAGCCCCATTGTCGTAGAAATCACCAGCGGTAATGTTCAGTGATGCTGGGCCACTATATCTCACTATTATACTAGTGATTTCCTGTTTTGCTAAGCTGCCAAAAAACCGGAGAATATTGGTAATGGGTGAGAACAGAGCTATGCCTATTCTGAATATTATGACCTTCAACACAAAGCAAGTAAAGAAAATTGGAAGCCTTCAGCCATCTTAGCGAAATGAAGCTCACAGATGGTGGTGGTCAGGTGGTCAGTTATACAAACATTATCTAGATGCCTTGATTGGGAGTGAAACAACCAGAATGCCCACACAAGAAACGCTGTGCCAGACAACGATTTCTTAATCTTAATCAGGGGCAGATTTGGACGTTCGGGGGCCCCAAGCAATGTCATGTCTGGAGGCCCTGATCAAACAGATTCTTCTTTATGGTTATGGTGCGGTACAGGATTAAACATAAATTAAATTATTATTATTGATTATTAATAAATATTCATTATTATACATAAATTTTAAACATTACTTAAACATTATTATTCATAATATTTTATTAAGAATTACTAGTTAATATTAATAATATACTAATAACTATAAATAAATAGTATGATTATGATGATGATGATGATGATGATGATTATATAATGATATAATATAATATAATAAAAATAATATAATCATTAATTAAATATTAATTATTAAATATTAATAAACTGTTAATAATCACCCAATTCTGTGTTGCACCTTGATAATCAACTTCACTCCAATTCATTAACATGAATTTTACACTTATGTTAGGACTGTATGGTCAATAGACCTCATTTACACATAATTGTACATAATGTTTGAGAAAAATAAGCAGAAATTCTGAATTATTTTGATAGTTAAACTTAGAAGGAATTTAAATGGATGGATTATCACAGACTGGTAGACACGCACGCACGCATGCATGCACGCACGCACAAACACACACAGAGAGTGAGAGAGAGAGAGAGAAAGTAGGTGAACACGGCCTACAGGCCAAATCTAAACTGCGACCCTGATGAGGATTAAGCGGGTGTGATAATGGTTGGGGATGGATGGTTTGAAAGTCCAGATGCTGACGGAGTGACCACCAATCACACATTAGCAAAGAACAGAGTCGATGAGCTTGTGAGAGTCTAAAGAGAAACAGGCGTCCGACTGAGTGGCTGTTTGTGCTGGGTCCTAATGCTCAACCCGTCTCTTTTTAATATAGTGTAACACTGTTTTTGGACGGGAAAATCAGCAGAGAACCAAAACGGTTTTGGCCAGCAGGGGGCCCCCTGATCTCCGGGGCCCCGAGCAATTGCGTGGTTTGCGTGTTGGTTAACTCCGCCCCTGAGTATAATATCCATTAATACCTCACTTCACATTTTCAGAGGATGGAGGAAAAACTGTTGTAGAGCTTGTAGTAAAGACAGACAGTAACAGAAACATGTCATTATATAATATAAATATAAATTATTTTCATTCAAAGCTTATTGAAGCAAGCACAGAGCTTTTAGTAGTACAAACTCTACATTTTCATTTCAGTAGCTTATGATTGAAATCTGATCAAAAAGTTGCTGCGTATACAACAATTTGATCCTAATCCTTGACATGTGTTTGTCTCTGACATTAAAGACATGAGGCAAAACAATTGATTCAGCTTTATTTTCCACAGCTGTGCTTTCCTATACTTTTCCCTGCTTTAAAAACAGTAAGGGATCACGTGAGGTCGAGCATAAGCGCTTCCTCTCCCACCCACAAAGCACACTTCTTGCTAGCATCCTTTATCCACAGCTGGACTTTCTAATCCTCGTGAACATTATCATTCCAGTTTGCTTATATGCATCGATCTGGATCTGTCTGCAGCCATTCTTTTATAATCCTCACATTTGCCCACATAGATTTGGAATTGATTTTCTACAGCTTGATCCATACATGCCAATAAATAATTTAGCACTTTCATACACAGGCACACACACACTCAAGGCCTTTTGTAGTGAGTTAGCAGAGGGTGTCATTTGCTCATGGAGATCATTGTACTATGTGAGAGGTGAGGGAATGTGAGGTGTCATGCAGGGTTAGACTTCTGGGAGCGAGGCAGCTGCAGGAGACTTTAGTGAAGTTTTGTTACACATTGTTGCAGTTCACCTGAGGGTGAGTCAGTTTTTGAGGGAAAGACCTTTAGAGAGGGAATCACCTGTGGTTATGGGTTTTCACACAAACTTCAGGTTCAATATCAACACAAATATACACTACTGCTCAAAAGTTAGAGATCACCCAGAATTTTCCTTGCATCACATTTTTTATTTAATAAAAAAAAGAATTCTAGTTTGGAGACTATGATAAAATCCACAGACGCTGCTGCTGCAGATACTCAGTCTTCTATAGTAGAAGGGTGGGGTAGGACAGTGTCAGCACTGTTTAGGTCAGTTTTGGTGTCCCCTACTAGTCATTGATGGTATTTTTTTTGGCTTTAGTGCATGAATTTTAGCACATATGTGACCCCGCCATGGAAAACCAGGTCAAAGTCGCTGGGCAGATTATTGAGATATGGTGTCGTTCAGCCTGTCACTCACATTAGCGACAAAACTTCGCCACTCAGTTTTATTGCTGTAAATGAAAGATAATAGTCTCAGATATCTATTGTAGTACATATTTTGATCAAAAACAAAACTTAAATTCACCAAAAAAGTTGTTTTTGTGCAGTAAGCCTTTCAGCATATTTGCAGATTTTACCTGAAAAACGGGTTTCTGTGACCCCTCGAATCCGGATGTAGAACTACGTCTACTGCGGAGCTACACAAGCTTGTTGGGTGTCATTCGGCTCCTGAACTACTTCTCTTCACTGTAGAAATGTGTTTGAGCTCATGTATCCATCCACCAAACGTGAGCAGGTCAGATGTCTTCAGCTAATGTAAACAGAGCAATTTTAGCCAGCGTCGTCTTTTAGTATTCATTTCTGCTATATTTGGATTTATTTTGATTAATTTTTAAGCGTTTCTGGTGTATTAATGTGTTGTGACACAAATAAACTGAGTTGAGTGTCAGTATGCTTATGTCTCAGAAGGCTCTGAAAGTATGAGAGATAATCGGCTGAAACTTTGTGAGGCTTCCTTTAACAGCACTCTTTACAAATATGCTAATAACTCATTTTTGGAAAAAAATTACTTTGACCCGGTTTTCCCTGGCGGGGTCACATATTTATTTAAGACATCATGGGAATATTGTGAATGAACTATAATAGTTGATAAACATAAATAAATGCTATTAAACACTAAAATAGGAAATATTAGTCAATAAACAACCTCAACAAACACTATTTATCACTAGAATATGACATATAGTAGTCAAGAAACAGCGTCAATAAACACAATCACTAGAACAGGAGATGTTAGTCAATAAACAACCTCAACAAACATTATTAATCACTACACTTGGAAAAATTAGTCCATACACAACCTCAATAAACACTCAATACACTAGAGATATTCATCCATTCACAACCTAAATAAACACCATTAAGCATTAGAACAGTGGTTCTTAACCTTTTTTGAGGCACCGAACCCACCAGTTTCATATGCGCATTCACTGAACCCTTGTTTAGTGATAAATAATTTTTTTTTTTTTTTTCCAAATTCAAGACATAGGTATATGTTTTTTTACTGGTGCACAAAATGAGCCGTGCATGAACATCACCTTGCTCAAAGAACAAAACCAACACAGTGCATGAACTCACAACAAATTATGGTATTACTTTATTCTGGCCCTGAAAAAATATTTCGGCCTCATAAAAGAATTTCACCCCCCATTTTCATCACACCATTTTACTAATTAAATTTTTTTTAAAGAATTTAACAATTTTTAATAACTTATTTTTTTGTTTGTTTTGAATTTAATTTGTTTTTTGTAATTTTGAATAAACAAACTACTTTT
>BRDA01046656.1:0-26633 GCA_036984385.1 Crenuchus spilurus
AAGAAGAAGGGGGGATGCCACACAGTGGTAAAAATGGCCTTGTCCCAACTTTTTTGGGATTTGTTGATGCCATGAAATTTTGAAACATATTTTTCACTTAAAATGTTACATTTACTCAGATTAAACTTTTGATCTGTCATCTATGTTCTATTATGAATAAAATATTGACGTTTGCCATCTCCACATAATTGCATTCAGTTTTTATTCACAATTTGTATAGCGTCCCAACTTTTTTGGAATCCGGTTTGTACTATAATCACTTGACCTCCATGTTTTTGGAACTGTGGGAGGAAACCCACATGGACACAGGGAGAACATGGAAACTACACCCAGATTGGGACTTGAACCCAAAACCTCAGTACTGAGAGGCAAAAATGAGAACTACCAAGCCACTGTGCCTTCTCTATTTAAAGTACTCTAGAATGGAAAACTGCTAGTGCAGCTCCAAAAAATTACAATAGCCTAATTATCATAAATTTTATATTCATTACACGTAATGACATATTTCAAGCCCTTTTGTTGTAATGTTGATTTTAAATAGTAATTTATGCCAAATATTCTAATCATTTGAAATCAAGTCCAGAATCCTAGACTTTTTTATGCCTTGACTCCGCCCCCAAGCTTTACATACACCAGAAGCACATTCACAATTAAAGATTTGATTCCCAGGTCAGGCTGATGTCTTTGCACCACATCAATTTAATACATAACAGCTTGTCTCTTCACTCCCCTCTCTCACACCCTTCCCTTCCATACCATGTACCTCTTTTTTCGCTCTCTGTTTATCTAAGATTTTTCATTGAAGGAGAAGCTGTTGCATGAGCATGGATCAAAACGTAATAAAGGCCTACAAAAATCAATTCCCCATTCTCTGTGGGCACTGGCTGTAAAAAACAAAAAATAAATGTGTAAAGACTTTTTATGTGATGTGCACAGTAAGCTAGTCACTCAGAGCAGAGCTCAGTTATCAATTTCATTTTCTGCACAAATCTGTTCACACCAAACATTCAGTTTATAACAGCTTTAGTTTTCACTAATACCCTCTCTTACATAGCATTCTTTAGCATTCCGTGCAAATCATCACCTATCTACCTTTTATTGCTTACTTTTTCCTCACCTCTTGTCTCCATTCACTGCATTATGTACATTTTTTAATTGTGGGCTGTAAACCAGCCAATCAAAGCAGAGTTCAGTAAATTATTCATGAGCTTACCATAAAAGGGCAAATGGTTTGTTTCTGGAAATACCAAATCATAGTTGTAAATGAGAATGAAGAACCACAACATAACTCGGATATCAATGAAAATATTGAGAAAAAGAACTGAAAATAATACAATTCTTTCTTCACCCTTTTTACTTTTGTTGGGTCATGCTCAGAGTTTGACACAGGGTATTCAAGCTATGTAATTAATCGCTTTATGCTGAAGTATATTTGAAAACTTGATGCTGATGTTTTAATGAGATTGTAATAGATTAGTTATAATCAGGGATGCACATAAGTGGTGTGCAGGTGCGCATGCGTGGCCAAAATTAACAATGCGCAACGTGAATTACGCACCATTTGCGCACCATTTACTTGATTATGTTTTGCCACGGCAACCGGAGTTGACAGGTTCGCGGTTTTCACGTCAAATCGTTTTGTTGCGGGTGAACTTTCAAGGGTGGCGAGATGTGTTTTATTGGGTAACTTGCCTAGGATATTACTTCAACACGGCGGGCAAACGTGTACAAAGTCGACACTAAGGAAGTTTGAATACAACAATAACAACGAAGAGAACATAATATAAGGAGAGAGAGAGAGACAGAGAGAATCACAAGGTAATATGGGTAAATGGGGGAATACGGGAGGCGGTATGATTGATGGACTGATAAATTCCTTATAAACAAATACTAAGTCGAACACTCTTAGTTGTTTTGCCATTTGATTCAAACGTGTGACAGACACATTTTGGGCTAGTTTAAGCTTCTGAAGGGTGGGTTTTAGACTGACTTTTGGCTAAATAATTTTGATGGATCTGGCAACCCTGACGGTAACATAGGCGGGCTCTAGCTTATTTTTTCACTGGTTTTAAGATTTCCACCGATTCATCAGCATGTCCAAGAAACAAGCTACATTAAGTAATCACTTTGGTATTCCACCACCTCCAAAGAAACGCCAGACTGAGACTGAAAGTAAAAAAAGAGTATTCACTTAAAAATGGCTGCAGGAGATAGCATGGCTCCAAACAGTGGATGTCAGGAGGGTAGTGATTATCAATGCTTGTAGTATTTTCGAGCATTGTAAAAGGTGAGCACCAAGCAACATCTGTAGGTGCTCCTTTGAGAACTAGACCAAAAAAATTATGTGCACCCCTGGTTATAATCTCTTATGCTCCAACAAAGCCTCAGTTTCTCAAAAACTGTACTGTTAATAGGTATCATTCGACCTTTTGAAAGTTTTGAGAAGCTGTTATATATGTTAATATCTGGAACTTTCCCTAAAACAGCATTTGATCATTTTGCTGAAGGTTGATGTTTGATCTTCTCAGCTGATGGCTTAAATGGTAGAAATGGTTTGATAAAATTTTAAACATCTATAAAAAGATGTGGTGAAATGCTCTTCTATCAAGTCAGTGTATATGGTGAGCTTATACAATCCATAGAATTCTGGATTCAAGATGCAAAACTGTCATTTTGCTGACATTTTAATCATCCAAGATGTTTAATATGATTATGCTGAAGTCCATGTGATTGATTGATGATTTCTATTATTATTGGATTAAAGACTCAATGAGTCTTTTGTGGGAGTAATTCCTGATTAGGGTTTAACTGACCATGTCTGCAGTCAGAGCATTCTTGAACCAGTCTGTGCCCTGTGGACGAAGGCGGTGGGGGTGGAATTAGGTCTTTGAGGTGATATACAATGGAAGACTGTCAGACTGCAGTCGGAGCCGGTTGGAGGTCTCCATAGGTGTCCAGATATAGCAACTTGAAAGAGAGAGTTTGCTTTGCCTTAAGGGATTTGAACTGATCCAGACAGTACAACAGGAGTTATTTTTAATTCTTCCTTTAAGTATTAACCATTGAGGGTCTATGGCTATTTGAGCCATTTCCTTTATGACAAGACTATTAGTTTCACTTTAACATACTTTATGTCAAAAAACAATATCATATTTTAAATATCTTTGACTAAAACACCAAATAAGACAGTATTTGTTCGGACAGTATAGAACATACAAATATTTTAAATTTATTTTTATTTCATTGCGGATAGTATGAACCCAAGATATTTCTTGTTTTTTTCTGGTCAACTTCATTTAATTTGTTAATATAAACAATCATATAATTTTTACACTCTGCAGCAATTAACTGGTGTCCCCTTTCCTGTGGGCCGAGTTCTTTCCAAACCAGGAGTGACCATAATATTTTGATATGACCGTGCACATCCATTCCTGCATTTTAGGCCTGCAGCACATTCTAAAAATTGGGACTGGTGCAGTTGAAGAACTGTCATTCTTCAGTAACTGAAATAACGAGTAAGAGATTACTTTTGACAAACATTTGTCAAAAACTACAACACGGATTTACATTCACAAATGCCACTTAAAACTTTACTATGTAAAATATAAGCCTTATGTTAACCATGTTCAGAAGCAGCATTGACTTATCCATTGACTTATCCATGGACCATCACACAGTGTAAATGTGTATTGTGGTGATGATTCAGTATTCCAGATCGTTTTTTGAAGAAATGGACACTGTGTGCTTCAGACCAAAGACAAAAAGCACCATCCAGACAGTAATCATCAGCAACAAGTCCAAAAGCCAAGGTCCTGGGTTGTGTAAGTGCTCTTGCTGTAAAGCTAGGTTACACTTCTAAAAGTATACCAAGATTTTAGAACAACATAAATTGCGTTCAAGATGATTTTGAAATGTGACTGTTGCACACCTTAAGACATCTTTGCAGGAAGAATTGAACAAAATAACACCTGAAACATTTCATCACTTGGTGTCCTCAGTGCAAAAACGTTTTTTAAATGTATTGTGAGGAACGTTACAAACTGGTAAATGCTTTACTGACTTTTTAATCTTAGTATGTCATACAGTTGATCGCAATTAATCGCGAGCGATTCCGCCACTAGTGAGCGTGCAGAGATCACTAAGGAAACTGCAGAGAAGATGTGGTGCCTTTTCACTGTATAAACAAACATATTTCACTCATTTTCTAAACATTTTGAAATGGAGGAAGAAACAAAGCTCTTTGGACAGGATTTTACTGAAACGCCCCGCAAGTGAAAGTGTGGAAAGTGTGGCGAAAAGGGCAAAAGTCAGTGATCTTCTGATCATTAATGTAAATACACTTAATAAACCAGTTTATTTCTTTACATTCTCTTTTATTATGTATTATTATTGTTTTTATACATTATTTGTATTTATAAAGTACATTTTTCTTATTTAAAACACTTGGTGTATATCTGTTTGTGTGGTTTTTGTAGGGCTGGAAAGGATTTAATAGCATTGCAGTTCATTTTAATGTTGAAATTTAATTTATATATATATGAGCAAAAAGAATTAAGAGCTCCATCACAGAACAAATTAAACTTTTAAGTCAGGGTTCCACTGTATAATGAAAAATGTCAATAAAGATTATTTTTAAAAGGCAAAAGAACGAGCCTTGCGTCATCATTCACACAGCACTAATGTGGAAAGTATAAAACAGCCTTTACTCCTCTACTCTTAATGATGCTGTGCGCGGTCAAGTCTCAACATTAACTACGAATGACTCACAGGGACAAATAAAATTTGCGTAAACGTTGCAATTTTTTTAATTGCATTTATTTATAAGTAAAAATGTACTTCCACAGACCTAAATAAAACTACAATTAACTTCTACAAACACTGCAATCACTTTTATAACATTTTCATTTCTCATGCTGTCCCATTTTATATTATTTAGGGTTATATAAGAAATGAAAACATGTTCAATGAAGCATTTTAAGGATTGCAAAGCTATCACGTGTTCTGGATGTGTACATATCAGGGCCAAAAAATGAGCTAAAACTATTTACAAACTATTACAACATTTGTTGGAAGTGTTGGCATGTCCTGTTGCATTGTGTGGGCATCTCACCCTTCCGGCTCGCTTCTTTTGTGGATTTGTAAATATGATTTTTATATCTAATTTTAAATGATCATATCACTGTTTTACTGGGTCTGTCAACATCAAACAAAAACCAGCATAAAGTTTCAAGTCTGCACTTTTAATCTCAAGAAGTTGACATCAATGCTCAACATAGCATTGTTTTTATTCTGTGATGTCTTGAACCAGCCAAGTGATTTAATTGCCAGCACAACTGGAGACTCCCAAGAGTTAAAATCCAGTTTTCGAGACAAAACTTAAAACATAAGCTTAGACTTAGAAAGGATATTGGATGAAGACTGGCCACTGCCATTGTACTCTAGTCCAAAATTGGGCTTGACCCATATCCAGGAAATGGGCTTTGTAGTAGTATTAGTCTAAACTTTAACCTTTGTAGGTGATTTTTTTTGCTATTTTCTGAAACAATAGGGTTTTTAGTCACTTTTTCTTCATAAATCAGAAGAAATTTTAAAAAGAAAAACAATGCATTATTAAAACAGTATTTACATCTTAAGTAAAACAGTTTAACTGCCTAAAAAGAGTGGTCAACTTATGTAAACAAAGCACCCGACTGAGTCATTTCACATTTGGCTGGCAAAAAAGCTTTTTACAGCACTGGATCCAGGATTCCTTCAAAGTTTAGAAGTGAACCAGATCTCTGTTTGATGCTTTTCTTCTGAAACCACACGCAGTTTGGTATTTGTGGCTCATTACGTGGTTTCTGGTTGTTTACCCTCTTTCTGAGTCTGACATGTTGTTCCCGCCAGTTAATTACAAATGTGCAGACAATTCTGGACAAAATATGGCCCAGATAAGGTGCTTACAGGTCAGTTAGAGCAATGAGGAGTGCATTATGGGTCAAAACTGACCTGGCTGTAGCATTCCTGTTTGAGGTTTGTCATGGCATTTGAAGTCAAATACAATCTGTCATGGAAAATATTTAAATGCCACTTTTACTTTGGGCCTAAATTGACCCAACTTTAGTCAGTGAAATGTATCATCAGTGAATTCTGGTTAAATTGAGGATGTGCACACCATGATTTGGTCATTTATGTAATTCCACAGTGGTATGTGGGCTGATAAAAATTGTAAGTGTGGGCCAAAACCAGACCATCACTCGTTTGGAACTCTAATCATGGATAATGGATGGTTGACCCCTCAGGGTTTGTGGGTGTGTATGTCTAAGCAGAACAGCAGTTAAAGACCACCTGATAGCATCACACAGTCAGGTATGTGAGCGCAACTCTAACAAGCTCAGTAAAAGCTGCACTTTGCTATTACAAGACATAGCATGAAGTGGATTGGCCTATGGGCCTAATTAGTCTTCGTTTGTAGACGCTGAAGTAGTGCAAACAATTTAAAGCTTTATGAAAGTGTAAGGTGCTGACTCAAATTTATCAACATGGCATTTTCAGCGTGAAATCAGCTTTGTAAAACAAGCTTGAGATTAAGGTCTTCTGAGAGATACAAATCTGCATTATCTGACGCTTTGCGGGCGATCATGTCAACCCAAATGGACATTTTGGACAGGAATCTTGCTCATGCATATGGTAACTTTGGGTGATTTATTCATGACAGATGTTGCCGTTCCAACTAAGCTCTCTGAGGATCACCACAGGCTCTGTCTTGTATTGTTTTATAATCTGTAATTTTGTATTCATGGAACATTCTTACTCTTCCACACAGCAGTGGTCAGGTGAGTCTCTTGATTGGTGACTTCTTTGGGACTTGGCCTCAGGAACAGCTCAAACTGGATCAACCTTTAAACCAAAGAAGAAGATTGCTGGCTGGCTGGATCTGTTCAAATCACTGGCTGGTCTAGATGAGTTATATTGTCTGCTGCCTGAAGGGAAAATGTATCCTATAAGGTGAAAAGATCACAACACGATGGCCCAGGAGGTTTTTACAGATGTGTAAATATGATTTTATAACAAATGTAAACAATCATATCTTCATTTTTTCTGGGTCTATCAACACCTAACCACCAGGCCATAGCTGTCCCAGAAAACAGCCACAGTTCAACTACACGGGTTAAAGTTTAGACTAATACTACTACAAAGCCTGTTTCCTGGACATGGATCAAGCCCAATCTTGAACTAGAGTACAATAGCATTGATCATTCTTCATCCAACATCCTTTGTAAATATAAACTTATGTTTAAGCTTTGTCTGGAAAACTGGACTTTAACCCTTGGAAGTTGCCAATCATGCCAGCAATCAAAATACATGACTGGTTAAAGACATCAGAGAATAAAAACAATGTTATGTAATGTTACGCATTGGCCAATGACTGTTCACTTCCAAACAACGGGATTTGTCATCACATGATTTTATAAATCGGAAGAAATCTTAAAAGGAAAATGATACAAAAATGCATTTTTATAAAGTATATATATACTTTATTTGTGAAACTATAAAGTGAAAGGAACCCATCACAGTGACTCGGCAGGTTGTGTTGCTGCCACAGAGCACCAAGGTCTTGGGGTCCTGGGTTTGTTCATCACCTCAGGGTGTCCTCATGTCGTAAGTTTCCTCCAGGTAAATCAGTTTCCTCCCACAGTCTAGACACATGTTGGTAGGTTGATGCCAAATTGTCCACAGGTGTGAATGATTGGTTGTCTGATGTCCTGTGATAAACTGGCGCCCTGTGCAGGGAGAGTTCCTGCCTTGTTTCCAGTGATTCTGGCTAGGCTTCAAAGCCAATGTGACCTTACCTGGATGAAGAGCTTTCAAATGTAGATGAGGAACACAACTGATTTTGGCATTGGTTTCTGGGATGGATTGTGATGATGGAAGAAGGTCACTAGTGCTCTATTTCATGGTGTTGCTTTAAAGATAATACAATGGTCTACTTACGATCACACACAAACACAGAGCCTGAGCAGAAATGCTAAATCAAACGGTGTACTTTTATGTCCTCAAATGACTGCTTGAGTTATTTGTTTCACTAAATTATACAATATTAGTCAATAAACAATATTTTCATGATCTGGGGTAAATTTTGATTACATTTTTCTATTAATGTCAAAGAAACACCATGATTAATGTCATCCTTAATCTTCCACTGATACAATTAAATCACTGATAATATTGTGTGTGTGTGTGTGTGTGTGTGTGTGTGTGGACCGTGCATTTCACACCTAGGCCTTCAGTAATGCTCAGTCTGAATCCATCTACCCCTCAGAAACTAATTTATGGTTATAAAAACATTTATATTGCAGAAATACAGTATAAAGAGCCATTGCATCACAGACAGATAACTCCTATAGCCTTAATAAATGCCTCTATTGAATAAACCCGGGGTGAACAAGTTTCCTTCTACTATAAAAACATAAATAATAACCTCATAAACTTGCAATATTATTTAGGAAAATAGCAACAATTTACTAACCAAAAAATCAGATTATTTGTAAACAAAATCCATCCTCCTCTCTTTCCTCAAAAAGTGCAATTACTTTGTCGTATGGATTATTCGTGCTCTATTGACATCAAAGCTAATGTTAACTAGATTGACTATCTAATTGATGGGTCTGAATACATTGACGTGCCATAAGCCTGCTAGGGGGCCCTGCTGACACCAACTCAAAATCTGATTGGTTGAAACAACAGTTTCTTCAACATTTATTTTTTGTTGGTGGGGGCTGCAGAATGGATTGTGAAGGTTTGGGCCTCTATTTAACTTTCCCTGGCAACAAATGATGGCTGAAATGTGATTGGTTAAATGCTTTAATGTGAAAATACATGTCTGGAAAACCTATAAAAGCAAGCGGACAGACCATTTGGAATTATTTAATAAGTATTCATGGACAAATATAAGTAACATCTGTTTGTGATTCAGATATTTCTTAGGGCAGCAGAGAAGGCCTTGCAGGCCCTGACGGCCCACCGCTCATACATATATATATATATATATATATACTGTATATACATAATTTGATTCAATATGTGTGAGTTTAAATGCAAATGTAGTTAAAAGCTTGTTCCTTTATTGCACAATGTTCCCATCTAACAATTTTTGGTTAGTACACTGAACAAAAATATTAATGCAACACTTTTGTTTTTGCTCCCATTTTTTGTGAGCTGAAGGTCTAACACTTCCAAAAGTCATTTTCTCTCAAATATTGTTCACAAATTTGTTTACTCCCAAGGTTTCTTCCTCCAGCTCTGAGGGAGTTTTTCCTTGCCACTATAGCCATTGGCTTGCTCACTGGGGATTTGGTGTTTGCTATTACTAACCCTGTAAAGCTGTTTTATGACATCTGTTGTAAAATCCGCATTATAAATAAATTTGATTTGATTTGACTGCAGGAATGTCCACCAGAGCTGTTGCCTGTGAATTGAATGTTCAATACTTTACCATAAGCCATCTCCAAAGGTGTTTCAGAGAATTTGGCAGCACATCCAACTGGCCTCACAACCGCAGACCACATGTAACTACACCAGCCCAGGACCTTCACATCCAGCATCTTCACCTTCATGATCATTTGATACCAACCACCCGGACAGTTGCTGCAACAATCGGTTTGCATAACCAAAGAATTTCAGCACAAAGTGTCAGAAACCATCTCAGGGAAGCTCTTCTGCATGCTCGTTGTCCTCATAGGGGTCTCCACCTGACTGCAGTTTGTCGTCGTAACCGACTTGAGTAGGCAAATACTCACATTTGATGGAGTATGGAACGCCATCTGTGAAAAACGTTCCAAAAATGTTGTAATGCAAACCGTTATTATGTCACACATTTTCAGAACTTTCAGAACATTATTTGTGTAATATTACATGCAAACTTTCCTGGAAACCTTTTAAAATGTTGCTGAATATGTTTTATAACATTCTCTGTTACCTGGGTTGGTCTAAAAACACTAAAATGAATAACCTACTTAAATTTGATCTATTGTTTATTCATTTATTTAGTTTTCCTAGAGTTTTTCCATATTAAAAAGGTAAATTTCCATACAAATGTGAAAAAGCATTTTTGAAATATTACTCTTTTTTGTATATTGTTGCCTCAAAGCCACAGAGCACACCCCCACCCCTACAAAAAGTAGTAAAAATATTAGGTTAAAAATTGACTGTTTTTACAATCGTCCATTATCACACCCGCTTAATCCAATCAGTGATTTCATAATGCATGCAGTTATCCTTGCCAATGGATAGCAAAACAAAGATTTGAGTGTTATTGTTTAAAGGGGAAGTTCACCATATGCATATATAAACACTCAGAAAATCAAATTTCAGTTAAATTTAAAATAAGGTGAACTTATATTTGATGGTGAATACGTTGATCCTATATTTTTCTCACAATAGAACACATCAGATGTTGAAGATGATACATTTGCCCATTTCATGAAAATATATTAACTCATTTAAAACTTGATGGCAGCAATGCATCTAAAAAAAGGTGGGACAGGGTCATGTCTGCTATTGTGTATAATCTCCTCTTCTTTTAACAACTGTCTGTAAATGTCTATGAAGAGAGGAGACCAATTGCTTGAGTTTTGGAGATGAATCTTATCCCAGTTTTGTCTCTGTAACATTCTAGCTGTCAGTCCGGGGTCATCTTTGCTGGATTTTTTCATTTCATGATGCAACAAATGTGGTCTGGACAGCAGGGAGGCCAGCTCAGCACCTTGACTCTTCTTCTGTAAAGCTACACTGTTGTGATGGATGCAGTATGTGGTTTAGCATTGTCTTGCAAGACTTTGCCTGAAAGAGACATTGTGTGATTGGGAGCATATGTTCTAAAACCTCTATATACTGTTCAGGACTGATAGTGCCTTTCCAGATGTGTAACGCCATAGGCACTAACAACATGTGAGATGCAGGCTTTTGAACTGTGTGCTGATAACATGCTGGATGGTTCCTCTTCACTTGAATCCAAATTGGTGAATCTCTTTGCTTTTGAGAGTCTCTGCCTCTCTAAAATACTCTTTTTATTCCCAATCATGTGACTTAGTTGCAAATTGCTCATCCAGCTGTTTTGTATTAGTACCACTTTTATAGCCTTTTGTTACCACTGTGCCAACTTTTTAAAGATGCGTTTCTGCCAACAAGTTCGAAATGAGTTACATTTTTTAATGAAATGGTAAACATGTCTCACTTTCAACTTCTGATATGTGTTATATGTTCTATTGTGAATTAAATATAGGTCTATGAGATTTGCAAATCATTGTATTGTTTTTATGTATTTATTTATTTTAATTTACATTTTTGGAATATGTATGTATGGTATGGATTGCATGTATGTATGTGCTAAATCTCACTGTGAGAGTTTTAAAATCTTAAGCAGCTCTGCTGTGTCTGTTTCGCTCATATCAGCACAACACACATTAACACACCACCACCACATCAGTGTCACTACAGTGCTGAGGAGGTTCCACCACCAGAACATTACCTGCTCTATGGTTGTCTTGTGGGGGTCCTGAATACAGATGAAAAGGGTGAAAGGAGGATAACAACGTATACAGAGTAACAGATGGACTACAGTCTGTAATTGTAGAACTGCAAAGTGCACCTATATAACACCTATCAAGCTGTATTTGTCATAAATGCATAATCGGAGTGAGAAAAAACAAAATCTCGCTCAGCTGTGCATCTTTTGCTGTACAGTCTAAACGTCATTAAAGTTCACTTTGACTTTGATGGTCAGTGGAGCTGATGGCTGAGTGCAGACACAAGAAGATGCTGTTAATGTTATGGCTGCACGTTATAGGATCTATTTTGGAAATCTGATGAATCTGTTGGCTCCCGTAGACAGTAATTTGTTCGCACCGGTGAAATAAGGTGAACTTCCTTTATAAGGCCTAATGATATGTTTGTGTGGAGGTGAAGAAATAGGGTGGTGTGTGTCAAGTGATGATGTCTGTACATGGATTTATTGCTCTTCTCACGTCTTTACAATAAACAAGACCCTAGAGGCAAAGAGTGTGGCCCACTTTCTCTTCAGAAGTGTGCGAGTAAGAACCCTCACAGCAGGTCTGTATCCTCCATTAAGTTTATAAGAGCAGCCTCATCCACTGACCTACTTTTAAACATGTTTCTTTAAAAAAAGAATAGACCTCATAGAGGGCAAAAAATACATGCGTAAAAATCCATTACGGGATCGCCGTGGTTCAGTTCCGTTAATGAATGTGCGAGTCCTTCTAGGCGTTTATGGGGGTGAATTGCTTTCTGTTTTTTTTTTTTCCTTTCTCTTTTTTTCACACACCGGTCTGAAATCACAAGATTCATTATGACCTCAAAGTACCAGTGATGTTTGATTTAATAAAGTGATCACATGGGTGTGGCTTCTAAACAGAAGACCTTAAGAGCTTGTCTGGACCACAATCAACAATGGACACTGCTGAGAAAACAACATGCTAGAGTGCAGCACAGAGCGACTGAGTTGTGAAAAGCACCACTATTGTGTCATTGTGAGAACAAGTCTGTTTTCACACGTTGCACAATCTGGATGAAAAGATACATAATGTGTCCAAAAGTTTGTGGATACCACTTTTAATGAATGTATTCAACTACTCTAAGTTGCATCCATTGCTGACACAGATGTACAAACACACACAGCTTGTCTAGTCCCTGTAGAGAAGTACTGCCAATAGATTAGTAATAAACATGAACCTACTGGCATCATGTCTAATGCCAGGCATGGGTATAAAGCCCCCTAGCATGTGGAACTGTGCTCTCGGCTCCATCCAGTACTTTTGGTACAAGTTAGGGGGAGTTGAGGATGATGCGGGTTCTTGACAACATCCTGACCTCTCTAATGCTCTTGTGGCTGAATGCAGTCAAATCTTCACATCAATGCTCCAAAATCTAGTAGAAAGCCTTCTCTAGACAGCAGACAGCTACTCCAACAAAAGCAGGATGAACTGTTTTTGGAAGAAGCTGTGAATGAGGGGGTGTCTCTATACATTTGTCTCCTTTATTGTGTGAGAACCTTGAACAACAACTGCTTTCGCTTATGGGATGGAGCAGTTTTAGATCGCTTTTAGATCTGACAACAAAGCATTCAAAGTCGCACAAAAAGAAAGATGGCCACAGTTGATATGGTGTGATTTCATGTTATTGTTTGGCGAGTGAGTGTCACTCACACCAGTGATGTGGTTTCCTGCATTTGACCTGGGAACGGCTATTTTTGGTTCGGTGGTCACTCATAGGGTCTCAAACAGAGACAGGGCAAGGGCCTTCGCCAGAACAATTGTGGGAATTCCCAGGGTGCTCTCTGGAAGTCTACGCTCAAGTGACCCGCCTTCAGGCCCCGCCTCCCTCTTTCCCCCCCAAGCCTTTCTGCATCTGGTAGCAGGAAGCTCTTCCGGTGGCTATTTAAGTCTAATGAGGTGATGAAGCTTGCGTGCTAACACACTACTAATGAAATCACTTGCCATACAGATCAGATGTGTTACTACTTTAGATTTCAGCATACACATTCATAGCAGAATATCATTACCACCTCCTTGTACTTTCACTCATTCTCCATTAGCTCCACTGACTGTACAGGTGCACTTTGTATTTCTACACTTAGACTGTAGTCCATTTGTTTCTCTGTATACTTTCTTAGCTTCCTTACTGTAACGTGGGATCCACAGCTACGTGAGAACAAGACAGAAAGTGAGTGCAGGTAAAACAAATATCTTTATTAAACTAAATACAGGAGAAAGGTAGAAACAGGGGCTGAACAGAACTAGGAAAAACCAACGAAACCAGAACTCAGATCTAGACAAACACAAAGGCAAAACTCAGAAGTAGTAACAATTACAAAACAAGTAACTTTGACATGAACCCAGACAAGAACAATATGAACTCGGACATGACCAAAAATGACAAGAACTCTGACATGAACTAAAATACTCAGAACAAACACAATATAAACTCAGAAGGGAACGATAGAAACAAACAGATCAAAACAGAAGGAACAACTAGATAGAAGACAGTAAAGGAGAAGGTGTGTGAGGGAGAGAGAGAAAACCAAAACAACTCCAAACACTAAAATGACTAAGTACCAGCACTAAACCACAAAAGGACTATACATCAAGACAAGAACAACCAAACCTGAACTGGAGAGAAAACAAGCTACATGCAAGAAGAACAGAGAAACGAAAACAATGCCGAGCAAGGACTAAACGGAGAGTGACTGCTTAAATACAAAAACTCTAATGACGATGACAATACAGGTGAGTGGAAAAGGAAGTGATGTAAGATGGGTGCGGTGCATCGTGGGAACTGTTGTACTGAAGTGATAAGGTGAATGATGATGTGAATGGGACTGAACCAGGAAGTGAACTACAATCTAATCTGAATGTGCGTGAAGGACAGAAGCTGAAATGAAAGGGAAAGACCAAAAGAATGAGAGAGAACAGAGAACAGAACAAGACCAAGACAAACATCACACTTACCCTGTTCTTCAATAGCCAGGACCCCCACAGAGCAGCTATTGTTTGGGTGATGGAGCATTCTCAGTGACACTGACATGGTGGTGGTGTATTAGAGTGTGTTGCTTGTTCAATTGGATCAGACGCAGCAGAGCTACTGGAGATTTGATAAACCTCAGTGTCAGGGTTGAAATTAAGGTTCTTTTAGGAACTATTTGTGATTTAAAGACAGACCAGGTTCCTCCAATAACATTCCACCTATCTTCTTTAAAGTGCTTTAAGAGTTTTCAGGTTCCGGGAGGCACGTTTAAGGGTCAAAATCTGAGGAACCTCTGAAAGAAGTTCCAGGAAGCATTTGTTCTTACCATGTTTTGAGTGAAGATGGTTTCTGGGGCCAATTTCTCTCCCTCTCTTCTTCTTTCTGCCTCTTTGGACTCGTTCCAATGCTCCATGGCTTATGAAATCTCGCCATGTGATCTGTGAAGAAGCGGTCAGATGGCTGAGATGAATGAACAAATGTTTCTTAAAAGGGCAACAGACTCAAGACCAGACAGCATTGCGTGCAGGAGGTCAGAGCCCACAATGAACAGCTTGAACGTGATGCCCTCTTAGCATGAGCTGTGCAGAGGAGAACATGCAGTTCAGTTTACATGGCAATATATACTGCCACTGTCATCTTTAAGGAGTCTCATATGTCTGAAAGGAGGAGGCTCTGTTTAACTGCATCTCACCATAGTCCCACATGAGCCCTAAAGGACTAGTCACACCCGCTGTTACTATAAATAGTGCACTGAATGCATGTCATGCTAACACAACAATGGTACAAGTATGCGGTGAAGTGTGAGTCACAAGCAGTGAACCGTATGTGCACGCCCGCCCTTTGGTCCGTGAAATGCACAATCTGTCCAAATGTTTGTGGACACCCCTTCTAATGAATGCATTCAGCTGCTTTTAAGCTACACACAGTTTGTGTAGTCCCTGTAGAGAAGTACTGCCAATACAATAAGACTAAAGATGAACCTATCAGTACCATGTCTAATGCCAGGCATGTGTGGAGCAGTGGATCTGTGTTCTCTCTCCAATCAATACTTTTGTGATGAGGTGGTGTGGTTATCATCCAACATCCGGACCTCACTTGTCGCTGAATGCAATCAAATCCTCACAGCAATGTTCCAAAATCTAGTAGAAAGCCTTCTCTGGACAATAGAAACAATTACTGCAACAAAAGCAGGATCGACTTTTTTGTAATATTGTTGTTTTCTGAAGTAACAAACTGAGCGGGTGTCCAGATACTTTTGTCAATGTTGTGTACTTCTTGTATTCACCCGCTAGTGATTGTTATCATCATGCCGATCATGTTGCAGAGATACTTTTGTATTTTCTCTGCTGATGCCTTTGAATGAAACGCATAAGCGAACACACACTTTATCACTGACCCTTTGACCAGATGTAAGTTTCAGCACCCTCAAATGGACACATTAAGATGACCCCTGCCCTCCTGTAAAGCTTAGAGGCACCGACTGGACTTCTTTGGAAGAAACTGGCAGGATGTGCGGGGTTAAATGGTTACCATCTGTGTCCCATACCATGCACAACTCGAGAGATTCCTCATGAGGAGTTCATTTGCATGAGAATCTGGGAACGGTTCTCGCATACTGGACTTAGGAAGGGGGTCCAACTGGGTAGACCACTTTTGCTTAGATCTCACTTCAAGTGGGAAAAAAATAATTTATTGCATTAGCTAATGGTTTCATCCTCATTGCTCATCTGGACATGTTCAGGCTTAGTCATGAGATGAAGATCCTGTTGGTGGCTGGTGTCCTGACTCCTCTGTGCAACAGTAATAAGAATTGACTGCAGTACAACCAGCATGTTTACAAGTGGTCTGTAACCATACTTAATGTGGACATTAATAGCCTGTAGAACATTAGTCATGATGATAGAGATCTACCACCCTGGAGAGTTCAGATCCAACACACTTAAGTCTGATGTAGCTCTAAAAATCTTTATTAACTGTTGGAGCTGGAAGGTGGTAGATCCCCAGGACCAAGGTTGTGTATTCTTGCATTTAATCATCTTTAAGATATTCATAGACCTCATTTACACCAGATTTTGTTTGTATGGGTGGGATTTTGGTTGTATCAGGTGAATCTTTGCTTATTTTTGGTTTTGGTTGTATTGTGTGGAGGTACAGTTGTACCAAGTGAACTGTTGTTTGTGCTTGGTTTGGTTTTGATTCTGTGGGTGGGACTTTGTTTGCGGCAGATGGAATTTTGCCTCTATTACATATTTACAGCAATTACATTTACAGCATATTGTGGTTTTGGTTGTACTGGGTGGAGATTTGGTTGTACTGAGTGAAGTTTTGTACTGCATGGAATTTTGGCTGTATTCGGTGGGGTTTTTATTGTTTGAGCAGGGTTTTGACTGTACCGGGTAGAGTTTGGGTTGTGTTGGGTGGGGTTGGGGTTGTACTGTGTTGAGTTTTGGTTATATTTGTTGGGTTTTGTGTTGTACATCTTGAAGTTTTGATTGTATTTGCGTGAGGGTTTGATTGCGTTAGTTGGGGTTTTGGTTGTATTTTTCAGGATGTTGCTTGTATTGGTTGGGGTTTTGGTTTTATTGGTCAGGATATTGGTTGTATTTGTTGGGGTTTTGGTTGTATTGGTCAGGATGTTGGTTGTATTGGTTGGGGTTTTGGCTTTATTGTGTGGCATTTTGGTTGTATTTGTTGGGATTTTGGTTGTATTGGGCAGGATATTGGTTGGGGTTTTGGTTGTATTGTGTGAAGGTTTGGTTGTATTTGTTGTGTTTTGTATTGTATTGGTTGGGGTTTTGGTTATACTATGTGGAGGTTGAGTTGTACTGGGCTGAATATTGGTTGTATTTATCAGGATATTGGTTGCATTGGGTAGGATGTTGGTTGTATTTGTTGGGGTTTTGGTTGTATTCATCAGCGTATTGGTTGTATTTATTGAGTTTTGTATTGTATTGGTTGGAATTTTGGTTGTATTGGACAGGATATTGGTTGTACTGGGTATTGAGATGCCTCACTCAGAAAGGCTAATTCTATTAAACATGAATGGAAAATTCCAGTTGCCCAAAATCGCACTATTTGACCTTTATTCATTGCAGGCCACATTAGTTCACACTTGCATTTCACTGTGGTGTAAACAGACATGAAGTACCACAATGGTAAATTCTTGGATGCTTGTGAGCCATTGTGTGCTGTTTGGATTCAACTAATTCTTCTCAGTACCATCTCAATTATGCTGTTTTGATGTACAGACTTTCCCCCAGCAGTTATGCAGTAAGCATCCATTGGCATCTGTATTGCCACAATTATTTGTGCACTGTTAATTTGTTTTGTGGGCCTGAGGGTCAGCATGTGTGGTGTCTGCTTCTTATTTATAACACATTGTGGCTCTAAGGATGCAACCAAGGACTCCTGCTGAGAAGAAGTAGCTTCATGTGTCTGCCTTTGAAACTGTGAAGGATGCTGACATATGAACATGGCATGTCTATATTCAAGTCAGTATATTCTGATTAAGGTAGATACGGCTATTAGGCTAATAACGTGAAGTCATCTACTCAGTGTTGTAAAACTGTCTTCACTCTCTGGGGATTATGACATTTGTGAAGCTGGAATACTTCCAGACATATGTGAGTTTTGAATTATGATGGAGACATTTCATTTGATCTCCGTTTTCAGTCAACATATGGATGAGTTGGTATGTAGCACATGCTGTAAAAATGAGTCTACTTACAATAAGTCAGCATACTTCACTGTTGCTCAACGTATGTTGAGTTTCCCAGTAATGTCAAGTTGAATTTACGGAAAACATTTTTTCCCTTTTCTCCTTTTCTTTTTGCTTTTTTACTTTCCTTATTTCCTTTTTCTTTCCTTTATTGTTATTCTCCATTGTCTCATGTTTATTTATTGGGTTTTAAATTCTCCAACTTTATAAAATGATCAGTGCAATTTCAGAATTGACTTATTTTTTAGTAACTGCATTGACTCTTTGACCGTGGACCCAAGTACATCATATTACTTTCTGAATACATTAGACTGTTTGCTAAAGCCATTAATTGTTTGTTTTAAAAAGATTCTGACTAAAAGTTGAAAGCAACTGAAATGCATGATGCTGAGTTCTGAAATCTAAACCTCTGTTCTCATCCCCACTGAGCTATTTGGCCATTTCAGTGGTTTGCGGCTCTGTCTTGCTGTGTAGCACATTTTTGTCCAGAGTGTTAAGGCATGTTTTGGACTTGAGATGACACGACAGCTTTACTGACATGATTTTAACTCAGATTGTAAAGATTTCCCAGGTAGGACAGCCGTCATTAAACGCAGACGACAGGCCAGCGACCTTCAGATTCATATTCAATTTCAAATTCAAATGTTTTTGTGCAGCGTTTTTTTACAACTGCTTACCGGTATTTACATGTTGATTGCACAGACTGATAAAGTACATGACATACATTCCAGCCCTGATATCCCTGTCTGGCATATCTATCAAAGCAAATCCAACATCAGTGGCATGCTGTTGATATCTGGCAGGAAGAGTGCCAACTGCACTATCTCTGCGACCCTGCATACAGATTATCCACTTAACAATGCAGGTGTAAATGCACCATGGACATCCAAACCCCTTCAGGAGGCGTTCTGGGATGCAATTTAGGCAGAACTCATACAAGTGTAATGGACCCACTTCTCCAAGTCACATTCTACAGTCAAACCCACATCCAACAAAGTCAAATCTCCACAAAATACAATCCAAACTCTGCACAATACAGGCAAAGCTCTGCAGAATACAGGCAAAACTGCACAATACAGGCAAAACTGTCCAATACAGTCAAACCTCTTTTCAATACAGTCCAAACTCTGCTGAATACAGTCAAACCTCTACTGAATACAGTCAAAACTATCAAATGCAGGCAAAACTCTGCCCAAAACAGCCAAAACTATCTAATACAGGCAAAACTGCTCAATACAGGCAAAACTGTCCAGTACAGTCAAACCTCTGCCCAATACAGTCAAAACTACCCAGTGCAGGCAAAACTCTGCCCAATACAGGCAAAATTGTCCAATACAGTCAAACCTCTGTTCAATATAGGCAAAACTCTGCTCAATGCAGGTAAAACTCTGCCCAATGCAGGCAAAACTGTCCAATACAGTCAAAACTCTGCTGAATGCAGTCAAAACTATCCAATACAGGCAAAACTGTCCAATACAGCCAAACTTCTGTTCAACACAGTCAAAACTCTGCAAAATGCAGCAAAAACTCTGCCCAATGCAGTCAAAACTATCCAATACAGGCAAAACTGCCCAATACAGGCAAAACTGTCCAGTACAGTCAAACCTCTGTCCAATACAGTCAAAACTACCCAATACAGTCAAAACTACCCAATGCAGGCAAAACTCTGCCCAGTACAGTCAAAACTATCCAATACAGGCAAAACTCTGCCCAAAACAGCCAAAACTAGCCAATACAGGCAAAACTCTGCCCAAAACAGCCAGGCAAATCTCTGCACAATACAGGAAAACCCCTGCTCAGTATTTCACAGTTCTGCATGCCTAGCTAGTACGTTTAAATAAAACTGTTAATCTGGACTCATCATTATTCGCTGTCTCGTGTACAATATTTTATTTTTAGTGCATGTCATCTCTGATCACTGCACATGGATACGAGAGACTATCTCTTCTTTAAACAGACTTTTGGTTTGAATGAAGAAACATTGGCATGTTTTCAAGTCAACAAAATTTTTTTTCAGAGAACAGGAAACACAAGGATGTGTTTGAACAATAAATGAACTCATCTGCAAGGCACTCGGCTCATAGCAATCAGACTTCATTCTGTATAACCAGAGATGCATTTGACTACAACATGTAAATGCATTTAAAAATCTTATCAGGTTACAATCCAGATACTAGTCTCATGGAGAGACCAGGTGTAAATAAAGTCAGAGAGTCACGCACAGCACAGTGTCAGCTGCTTCTGCTGATATTAGCTTACATGATTTCTCAGATAAGTAGTGATATGGAGGTTTGCACTAAATCCCTGGTTAATATGGTGAAGTAAGTGGCATGTTTCTGACATCTGGAAAAGTGCCAACACCACTCTGTGAATCTCCAGCTACAGATACTGAACCTCATATCAGAGACAAAAATGTGCCTTATGATTCGCCATAAAAAAACACCCAAAGAGATTATTTCCCAGAACAGCCTACACATCCATCTAATCTCAGCCATCATACACGTTCCCATGAAGTGAAACTGCTGGAATACACTCAGAAATGGTATGTATTATAATTACATTATCTATTTCATTCACTTTTCTTTTGTGGCTTGACTTGTGTGAACATTTCTAAATATGTATTTGGCAATTTCTAGTCTTTTATATCAAATCACACCATTTTAAGATTTTTTGCATTTTTCTTTTCCCACAAATTATTGTTTTGCAAAACACAAATTATAATCCAATTAATTTCTGACTCTTTGTAAATTAATCAGCAACAACAGTAATTTCCTAAAAACTGTTTTTAAAAGGCATAACACAGTCAAAAACATCCACACAGGAAATGACTAACCTACTATTCAGAAGTTCATGTGGCATTTGATTTGTTTATGCAACAGAATATGAATGCATCACAAAATGTCAATTTTTTTTTATAAACCATTGTTTCTAAAAAAAAATCCAAAAAGATGTGGTCATCCCCCAGTCAATTCACTATGTAGTAAATGCTATGTAGTGAAATGTGAATAAGTTAATGTGTGAACTCAGCACTACTGTGTAACAATCATTGCAATAAATAAAAGGAAGTAACACATTCAGGAAGTTTTACAATCATTAAGTAACATGTAACAGGAAGGTTTAAATTCAAGAAGTACACAACAGGTAGTTTCACATTCATGAAGTAACAATTAACAGGAAGTTTAACATTCAGGAAGTAACACATTCAGGAAATAACACATATAGGATGTTTCACATTCAGGAAGTACATAACAGGAAGTTTCACATTCATGAAATAACACATAACAGGAAGTTTAACATTCAGGAAGTACACAATAGGAAGTTTCACATTCATGAAGAAACGTAACAATAAGGTTTACTTTCAAGAAGTACACAACAGGAAATTTCACATTCGTGAAGTAACACTTAACAGGAAGTAACACATTCAGGAAATTTCACATTCATGAAGTAACACATTCAGGAAGTTTCCGTGACACTGTGGATAAATACATTTATACGTTTATTATTCAAGCAGCTAAAACAGCTAGACATTTTAACCTCATCAAATGCCTTTTCATGAACAAGAAGGTGGAAAAAGTCATAAAGAGGAACCACCAAGTCACAGTGCTGCTCCTGCTACTGTCCCTTAGCAAAAACAAGTATACGTCGAGTACATGTTATTAAGTATACTAAAGAATAATACAAGTATTTCCCTAAGTGTACTTTTACTTAGCAAGTACACTACAAGTATACTTCCTTGGAACTAAATTGGAACACTTTAAGTTCAAGTACATAAAAAGTAAACTGGAAGGATACTCTATAATTTTATAATTTTACTCTAATTATAGAGTATCCTTCCAGTTTACTTTTTATGTACTTGAACTTAAAGTGTTCCAATTTAGGCCCAAGTAAGTATACTTGTAGTGTACTTGCTAAGTAAAAGTACACTTAGGGAAATACTTGTATTATACATAAGTATACTTAACATGTACTTGACGTATACTTGTTTTTGCTAAGGGGTAGTTTGATTCCATACTTTACTGTGTAAATTTTACTTTGGAATAAAAAAAATCCAGAAAAGTGTTTGGCTGATATATATCTGTGGTGCTTAGAAATTAACTTGTATATGCTTAGGAAGGCCCAAATATGAAGAACAGTCAAAATCTGCTCTGTTCATGCTTCTTTAGTGTGACCAGTTGGAACTATCAAATCAGATTTGGTTACCGTACTTGTAACTTGGTCTAAAAATCAGATTTAATAAACAAATCTGTTTGCCCTGCGGTGGAAACATCCTGTGTGGCTCATCCCAGAACTTCCAATCTGTGTGTTCATGCTCAGCTAATACATTTTATTCAGGGACATATTCAAACTGATGGAGGACATGATGGCAAATGGATCCCTTAAAGCTGCCTCTTCTCCCCAAGACTCAAACCAGAAGTATTGACATGCCTGGAGTTTGGAACCACCAATATGCTCTGTTACAATCCAGAGATTAGCCCTGAAAATTGATTTGTTCATTGGTTTGACCTCTGATTTGTTCATGCTTTTCATTTGCTGATTTTCTACATTGAAGAGCTTGAATGATGTAGGAAGTTTCAGTCTATGTGAGCAGTTGGGTAACAGGTACCCCAGCATGTTGACTAATATAAACTGTGAACCTATAGGAGGTACTCAAAATGTGAAAAGATTTAACTTTACTTAAAGTTGTTTCAGCAGAGAAATAGATAGAGAGAAAGAGAGAGAGAGAGAGCAAGGTGAGGGGTGAGATCACACTTGGGTGTCCCCAAAGTAATGATACCTTTATGCAGATTATATGTAAATCAAACATAATTTCATTGGATATCATCTATTACTTTGACTACATCAGTTGGTTTACTTCAGTTCATCTTGTAGTTTAGCTCTGGTGGTTCCAGCAGATCAGTTCTAATGGCCATAACACAGTAAACTCATCCTGATAACCACCTTCAGCAGAGCCTGAAAAGTCTAAATGGCTCAGAGTCCTTGTGTGATTGTGACACAGCTTAAGAGAGAACATACTTTAAGAGCACAAATCCTTCTGAATTATTAAGTAATTAGCTAAGGTAACAGAAGAAAACTGATTAATAAGAGTTTGAGGGGTGGTTGTCTCCAATCACCGTCTTCATCTTATCTTTAAAATTTAGCTGTGTTCTATTTTCCAGGAAGTTTGAATTTCCAAGTTCTGGGAATTAAGTTCAGTATCACCTAGAATGCCCACACAAGTCAGATTTCCTACTCAGAACATGAGCAGAACCTCATCAACTTCAAACTCAAAATCCAACATGGCTGCCTCACACATCAACAGTAGTAAATATCATATTGGTCTCATTAAATCAGTCCATATTGGGTTTTGGAACAGAGCTATGGTTGCTAGAATTTCACTGTAAAATATACACAATGTATAACCCATGTAACACCGAACGTTAAACTAACGTTCTGGTATTGTTCTTGCATGGTTCTGTTAAATGACAACTTTCCTGGAATGTTCTTTGAAGGTTTTGACTAAGTTTGAACAAAGCTAGATGTAACGTTCCAACCTAACATTATCCTAACGATGAACGAATTTTCCCTGTTTGCCATCTGACCGGGTGTATAATAATAATAACATTAAGGGAATGCTCAAAGAACGTTCTAGCCTAATGTTCACACCTAACATTCTGATAACCAAGCAAGAATTCCACACCATAACATTCTGTAAACGTTAGCATAACCTAAATGGAACGTTCTTGCAATGTTCTTGCAACGTTCTTTTGTTAGCTGGGAAGACATTACAGTGTGCTTTTATGGAAACTGTAAACATTTTGTTTACAATACAGTACTGTGAATGAAATAGATAGACACTGTTTAAACCTGTAGTATTTACAGTACAAAATTTGGTTGTCAGAATTTTATGGTAATAAATACAGTACAGTGTGCCCTACTATTACTTTCAGTGGTACTGAACACAAAGAGAACGTGAAAGCTCCAAGTCACTGTGACGCTCCTAATACTGCAGTAAGATTCCATCTGTTGTTGTAGAAATTAGACATTAGAATAATGTTGTTCTGGAAAAAAACAGATACATAAAATACAATTTCATTTCATTCTTGCTATCTTAGTTATATTAACATGTAAATAAATAAATACGCAAGGTATAACATTCATTATATATATATATTCATTATAAATATATACTGCATTTATTGAAATGTTTTGGCTGATCTATGTATTCACTATACTGTTACATATGAACACTACAGTCATGATTTGACCATTTTTCTACATCTAATTTTTTCACGGTGTGGAACAGTCAGTTTGGATGTAAAGTCTGCAGCTCTAAAACTTCTGAGGTAAATCCAAAGCATTTTGTTCCAGACAATCCACAGCACACCTGCCAGCTGATTAATTAGTCTGTGTCAGTCTTCAACCATTGATCATGTGCGCTCGTGCTTTGTTGAAAGGAAAACCTGTAGCCGGCCCTTTGTGGATGAGACTGGACAGCCCTGATCTAAGACTTTGGAACATACCATGAGGATCCTATTGTGTTTCTGGTTCTGGCTATCAGTTTATACTAAAGATTTAGCTTCTGATGAAATGGCCAGATAATCTTCATGTCTCAGCATATGTATTACTGTCTCTGTTACATTCCTCTCTCAGATTAAAAGAACTCCATACTTTGGGTTTGATATGGATGTCCAGGTATAAAGAGCTTTGATGAGAAAATCACTCTGAGTGATCATTTCAGTGGCCAGATACTTGATAAAGTGTGCAATGTTATCAGATACAAGAGAAGGCGTGACAACCTTTGCCAACAGCCACTTGTGTGTGTTTTATCAGACCAGAGATGCTTCTCTAGTTAACACTTCTCGCCACAGGCTTTGTATCGGATAAAGTTTGCTTATTATGACTACAGCGGCTTGGCAGCTTTTACATTTACGCATCCACTGTTCTGAGTCTGGCCACTGTGCAGGGTCTCCCTGTGGTAAACATTTGGCTAGACTCCCCAGCAAGTGGCTAGCAACCACACAACCAACAT
Organism: Crenuchus spilurus; assembly: GCA_036984385.1. Taxonomy (NCBI): domain Eukaryota; kingdom Metazoa; phylum Chordata; class Actinopteri; order Characiformes; family Crenuchidae; genus Crenuchus; species Crenuchus spilurus. The sequence continues at coordinate 25,248 of BRDA01046656.1, forward strand.
CTTCAACCCTAGTATGATATGGATTATCTGTCTTACAAGAAACGTGATGTGAAAAAACTCTTCCACAAAGCTTTCCTTGAAAAATCACAAAGCACATACTCAGAAAGTCATTTCAGCTAAAAGTAGTTAGAGGAGTGTGGTGTGTTGGTTTTGGCGAGGCGGCTGCCTTGTGTGTCTGGTGTAATTGAAAACAACTGTAAAAGGCTTTAGGCACTGAAAAAAAACATGTTTTCTGTGGACACAGCCCCTTAGCTTCCCTGTTTCTGGTTTGCCCGTGTCTGTTTTTTTCCCCCTTCCTCCATATTTCTGCAGTGGAATGAGTGAGAGACAGCTCAGGAGTGCTCTTTCATCTGGACCTGACAGCTTCAATGGGTAGAATCAGCATGCCTTTCTTTGTAAGCAAGCTGTGTCTTACTCATAATTTCAGAGAGCTCAGGTTTTCACATGAAACTGGACACTTGTGGCCTACCAGCAGGCATTTTTATTTTAGTATATTTATAAAAATTAAATTGGAAAAAAATGTCAATTTTCAAACACAAAACATTTCACACAAAATTGAAGTAACATATAGTTAATTGTGAATAATAACTTTTTTAAATGGAGAATTTTTAAGAGAAATTTAGAGGCATGTAAAGTGATGACCTATCACAGACTGGTGTATGTGAAAATAAAATGAAATTATTTCAAATGCTCCAGAAGTCTCCATTTAATACAGTGGAAGTTTGACTTATGTATGACCGAACTTATGAATTTTCTGAGATATGAGCTGTTGCTCAGTAGTTTTTTTGCTTTATGATGCAAGCTGAGATCTGAGTTACGAGCAAGCAAAATTCTTCCACACGCCACTAGGAGTCACTAGCAAGCGTGAGTGAGTCCACTCACTGCCGACACTACAGAGAAGAAGAGTACAAACAAATTGAGTTATGAACTCTATCACAGAACAAATTATGTTCATAAGTCAAGATTCCACTATATAGTGTAACACAGTATTTGGATGGAATAAATTGCGGGGGGGGGCGCACGGTGGCTTAGTGGTTAGCACATTTGCCGCTCAGCGCTGAGGTCTTGGGTTCAAGTCCACATCTGAGCGGAGTTTCCATGTTCTCCCCGTGTCTGCATGGGTTTCCTCCGTGGACTCCGGTTTCCTCCCACAGTCCAAAACATGGAGGTCAGGTGAATTGGCTACTCTAAATTGTCTATGTATGTGTATGTGTGTATATATCTTTATTAGTTTTACTTGATCTAAGTGCAGCTTTTGATACAATGGACCACAATATTCTACTAAAAAGATTAGAGAGTATGGTTGGAATCACAGGAACAGCCCTATTGTGGTTTAAATCTTATCTAACAGAACGTTACCAGTTTGTAAATGTTAATGATGTATCG
>BRDA01046658.1:10903-23512 GCA_036984385.1 Crenuchus spilurus
TAGACTAGGTGGACTCCACTAGGACTTGTTTTCATATTTTACTTAGACTTTCCAAAAACCTGTTTTCAGATGTGCTGATATATTGTGAAAAAACACTCTAAACATTTCTAGCCAAGACTTTTGAGCTCAGAGCTGAGTAAACAGAGGTGTTGGCTACACACTGTTTGTTACAGCTTTTAGAAATTGTATGTGGTTTTATTTCTAAAGGTTAAGAAATGTGAGGTGACACTCTGTTTTCACTCAGCCACTCACCCTACATTTAATATTTATGAGATGAGGGTGAGGTGAGAGGTCTTTTGTTCAGGATCACCTCAGGTGGATCAGATTCTATAGCCACTAATACTTACTAATGGAATGTCCGGAATTAAAATGTCATTATCGTATGAATGACAGATTGCGTCTTTTGGAGGGAAAAAATGTGCAGATGTCCAAGTCGCTCTCACAGACATGTCTTTGCTTATTTAAGCTCCTCTCACAAATATTTAAAATATATTTTGATTCAAGCTATATAAGCTAAATATATATATATATATATATTTTTTTTTTTTTTTTTTTTTTTCTACAGTAGACCCTTTAAGGTTTACAGGGTGTTTTGTTTCTAGGATAAAATCTTGTGTTTATGCGGAATTTCGTTTTTGTTCTCACAGGTGACTCCGCCACCTCAAAAGGGTTAAATAAACAAGTCATATCATCCCTACACTTCCTGTACAGTATTATAGTCTATCAATGTGCTTTTTTTCTATAACTGACTTTGCCAATGAATCACTGAACCTATTGTGTCTGTAATATTATTGTATTAGTAACAGCTGTAGATAATGAGAGGCATCATACTTTAAGGTAACACTGGTAGGTGTTGAAGATGATGGGTTTGTGTATGTTGAAGATTCTTTGCATCTCCAGGGTCAGTCTGCTGATCGCTGGCTGGAAATACGTCTGCTCAGCGTCTACCATCAGTCTCACGCCGTTCTCCACAGCATGCTGGAACACAAACAGAAAGGAGTACAGTTATCTAATGTGTATTTTTCCACAGCAACCTCAGTATGCTACCCAACCACCACAATGAGGACCCACACAGCTTCCCTACAGTAACCTACAGCCTCCAGCCAGGCTGCTTATTTATTCTACTTTATCTAAACCAGATAATTACCACTCCATAGCATCGGATGACCTATCGGGTAGAATAGAACAAGTCTGTGGACTGAAAAAACAGTGTCTGAAGTTTATCATGAGGAGAGAATGATTCAACATATTTACACACATTTTAACTGTTTTAAGCAATAGGAAATAGGACACTAAAGTTGAAGGTCAATGTTTTAGACTGGACCAGGTAAAAGCAGCCTATAAAGCATTATTTCTGTTATATTTAGTTATATAACCCACCTCAGAGTAAGCCTGCTTATCAGCACAGAGTGTAAATTTGAGTAGAGAATACAAACATAATCCAACAGCTGCACTTGGGTATGACTGTGTTTACTGATCTGCTACAGAGACATCAGAGGCACAACTGTACAAATATAAGTCCAGAGCAGACCAGACCAAATCTAAGCAGGACGACTATATGAATGGCACACTGGATTAAATGCTGTTTAGTCAGCATTGCTATCCCAAGTCCAAGTTGTACACCTGGCAAGAAGCGTTGTGTCCTAATGCTGTAATATAAGTTCAACAACCCAGGACTTGTTGTCAGTGAACAGCGGAAATATTAAGAGAAGCATTTTCAGTCTTTTTAAAGCTCTTTTTCATTCTTGTCTATGGAGAAGGTTCTGCGACATGCAACACCTTATTATATGTTATTATAACATATTATTGTCATTATAATTCACATTACAGGGAGTCACAGTGGCCAGTAGAGGACAAGCTAAAATTAGAACCTTTTCAGCCACAATGGGGCTGATAGCAATAATTTATTTTTTCCATTTTATCGATTAATATATCGAACCAATGATATATTGTGCAACCGTTTGTCAATTTCTGTGCTGAACGCAGCAAGAAAACCCCATTCTTCATTTACAACTAACCAATCAATATAGAGGATGCTTCACCTCTACTCTCTCAAACTAAATGAATGGTATTCTCTCTTTGAAATTTGTTTTACATCATCTACCTTTTACGTTTATGCTCATATATGCTTCAATATGCCAGAGCAAGCATTGTTTAATTAGCCAAGTGCCTTTCAGAGAGGGTGTGCACCTGTTTCCAGTGAAGAAAGGTGAAAAACACTAAAGAGAAGAAACGAGAGTCGCACATCCAACAATCCCTGAGTAAACAGAACACATGACCGAGTCCATTTCAGTCCGAGTCTCCACAGTGACTGCACAGGAGCATAAAAGCTTCTGAAGAGGAAAACAAGCAATGACCTTCAAACAGCCGGTCATCACTTACACACGTACATCCACTACAGGGGAGACTACAAACACATCACAACCAACTGTAGTACTTGATTCGAGGCGCTTTCTCTAGTCTCTTTTACTGTACAGTGATTGTAAGACTCAGTCTTTGGTCTCATTTCAGGTCCTGAGACAAGCTGGTTTAAAATGATATGTTTGCATTTGTATATTAAAAGTGAGGCTTATTAAGAAGGTGATTATAATCACAGCTAAAAGTCACTGTATCACTGTGAGCTCATTAAAGACCTGATCTTAAATACAATCAAACAGAACTGTAAATAATTGTTTATATTCAAACGAATGATGTAATACAATAGGCACAAGTCTTAAATATAATAAACAAATAATAAATATAATAAATATTTATTATATTATTATATTTATATTATATTTATTTATTATAATTATTTATTACATAATAATATAATATAATAAATACAAGTAAAAGTGAATAAAAAAATAGTAAGTGTGATCATAGTGCATTGATTAGCATCTCGCTAAGTGATGGTGAGAGGGAGGGTCATCCAGCCCACTCAGAGAGAGCAACGTCAATGATGAGCTCTTTGGGCTCCTAGCTACGGATGGCTGTGGCATCACTGAAGATCACTTGTGTCCTCCTGCTGCCTTTCAGATATTTCTACTGTAGATCAACAAACAAACAAGGACAAAAAGGGATGAGCTGTACCACCCGCCAGGACAAAAATCGTTTCTTCAAACACAATGACAATGACCCTGCCCACGATGGGCTTGTGTGCTGGAGGGAGGCAGGATGGGGGCACACAAAGCATTTGTGCTTAGGGCACCCACATGCCTAACACTGGTACTGCATACAAGGCTTGAAATATGTCACTTTACATGTAATGAATATAAAATATGACAGTTTACATTTTTGAACTAAATTATGAACACAAATGAACTTTTTCTTGATTCTAATTTTACTAAAAAAATACTTAAACCATAAACACCTAACCTAGTCCTAAACTTAACCCAAATCTTAACATGTCTTCACTTAACAATTTAATAATTTACAGTGAGTGTTTGAACAGGTTTTGTTCTCCACAACGTGGCATAAATCTGGTACACACACACACACACACACACGTTCAAATGTTTCAGTCACTCTGACCACCTGCAACAATGTGCAAACATTTCTCTCTCACACACACGTACACACACGTATACACATACACAAGTGCGTCAAACTGTGAGATTCACGGGTGACTTTGTTTGATCACCAGATGTGCAGAGTTCACTGAGAGCAATCACTCCACAAGCAGTCATGTCAACGAAACACACACACACGGCCTGACAGTTATGAAAATGATCATGAATTTGAATTTTAAGGTACTAACACTAACCCAGCCAATATTACTTGAGGCTGTAACAACATACCGATACACTCAAGTAACATTGTTTTGTGATACTGTATCTGTTCTCAAAAACACAGCACTGATTTTTAATGAATAGTTCACATGTAAGGATTCAGTTTGTGTTGTTTTTAATAATCATCATCATCATCATAATAATACATTTTATTTATAGGCGCCTTTCAAGGTACCCAAGGACACCTTACACATAAAATAAAAGCAAATAAAGACAAAAACAAGGCATTTCAGGTAAAGTACTAAAACAAAGCATACATGAAACAAGAGTAGTAAAAAGACAAAAGTAGTCCTAAACAGTTATACTGAATCAAGGTTAATGTCAAGTTTGATAGACCTGTTTAAAAAATGTATGTTTTTAATGGAGATTTAAACATAGATAGAGAATTGATATTACGAAGGTCCTGAGGAAGAGAATTCCAGAGGCGAGGAGCAGCATGGCTAAAGGCTCTGGACCCCATAGTAGAAGAACAAATGATAGGTATGAATGAATGAATGAATGAATGAATGTTACACTTATATAGCGCCTTTCTAGATACCCAAGGATGCTTTACAATCAACACACTCCATTTACACACATTCAACCACACACACACCAGTGAGAAATAAAGATGAAGAAGATCTGAGAGTACGGGATGGGGTATAATAGTGAAGATGATCAGAGAGATATGGAGGTACTAAGTTGTGAAGGGCCTTAAACGTGAGAAGAAGAATCTTATAGTCTATTTGCGCTTTAACAGGGAGCCAGTGAAGTTGTTGGAGGATAGGCATAATATGGTCAAAGTGACGGGTGCGAGTGATAATCCAAGCAGCAGCATTCTGGACCAGTTGAAGTTTATGGAGAAGTATGGAGGGCAAACCAGAGAGAACAGAGTTACAATAATCAATGCGAGATGTGACCATGGCGTGAACAAGTGTAGTAGTACTATTTGAAGTAAGAGAAGAACGAAGGCAATTAATATTACGTAAATGAAACTATGCAATCTGGGTAATGTTATTAACATGGGCTTCAAAGGATAATGTGCTGTCGAAGACAACACCCAGACTCTTTACCTGAGAAGGTAAGACTACTGTATTGTCAATTGTAAATGAAAGACTGTTACACTTGGCCAAAATGGACTTCGTACCCACAATAAGAACCTTAGTTTTATCACTGTTAAGTTTTAGTAGGTTATGTGAAAACCAAGATTATTTTAAAATGTTACGATGAGGTAGGAGATAGATAATAAAAAGAAGAGGGCCTTAAACAGAACCCTGAGGAACTCAGAAATCTGAAATCTTTAAGTTGAACAAACTGAGTGCGTCCAAATAAATAGGACCTAAACCAGGTTAGTGCAGTGCCAGTGATACAAATGGAAGCTAGTCTTGCTAAAAGAATGTTGTGAGAGATGGTATCGAAAGCTGCTGTTAGATCTAGAAAAACAAGTATAGTTAGCAGACAGGAATCACCTGACAAGAGCAGGTCGTGATTTTAACCAAAGCTGTCTCTGTGCTATGAGATGGGCGGAAGCCAGACTGAAATTGTTCAAACTAATTATTATCGAAGAGGTGTGAATGTACTTGGGCTGTGACTACTCTTTCAAGTATTTTAGAAATAAAAGGTAGATTTGAAACTTCAGATCATTGGGGTCTGCACCAGGTTTTTTGAGAATAGGAGTTATTGAAGCTGGTTTGAGAGAAGAAGGGACAGTACCAGATATGAGGGAGGAATTAATGATATCAGTAACTAAAGAGGACAGAGAAGGAAGACATGCTTTTACTAACTGAGTAGGAATAGGATCTAGTTGGCATGTAGATGATTTAGATTTCTTAATAGAACCAGATATATCATCAATAGTCGAGAGACTGAGTCTAGAGAGCAAGAATTGAGGGGAATCACAAAAAGCCAATGACCATGGCATATGGTTTTGTAGGTGTTGACACAACTAATTGCTTATGGATATTCTCTATTTTGGCATTAAAAAGGTATAAAAGTGTTACACTGATCATCAGAATACCAGTGAGGTGGCAGTGAAGAAAGTGAATGTAAAATACCGTTTATGGTAGAAAACAGTGCTTTTGAGTTCCCTTTGTCTGAACTAATAAGATTGGCATAGTAAGCTGATTTGGTTTTAGAAAGAGAGTCCTTATAATTGATTAGATGTTCACTATACAAAAGTTTGTGGACATGTAGACCTTTTTTTTTAGAAAGTCGTTCTAGGCGACGGCATTTAGCTTTCAACTTGCGTAACTCAGCTCAAAACCAGGGAGCAGAGTGGGACAAACAGACTGATCTTGATTTTAAAGGTGCAAGAGTGTCCAGAATAGTACGTAGCCCATCATAGTAGTGGGAGACAAGGTCTTCTGGGGTGGACACGTTGTCTATTCTTGCAAGCTTTGCAATTGCATTGGAAAGAGCAGTTTTATCAATGTTCTTAATGTTACGAAAAGAGATAGAACGAGGCAGATTAAGCGTAGACAGAGGTAAGCTGACATTGAAAGATACTAGCTTATGATCAGATACAGGGAACTCAGAGGCTGTACAGTTAAAAGGAGTTAAACCAGTGCAGCAGATGAGATCAAGAATGTGATTTTTTTGAGTGAGTTGGAAAGTCAGTGAACTGATGTAAGCCAAAACTGTCCAAACATGATAAAAAGTCCTTAGTAGAGGAATTCCTGGTGTTCTCCATGTTGTCCATGATGAAAATCCCCAGGCAGAATTACATTAGGTGATATGGAGCAAACAAAAAGTCAGAAAGCTCATTTAAAAAGTCACTATTTGGCTTTGGAGGGCGGTAGATGGTAGCCAGGACAGTTGGAACAGGTCCAGTAATTTGAAGCGCAATAGACTCAAACGAGGCATATGCTGGAACAGTAGACGAGAATACATTCCACTTTTCCCTGTAGAGTATCGCAAGACCGCCCCCGCGGCGAGACATGTGGGATTTAGAAGTGTAAACAAACCCAGGTGGAATAGTTTGATTCAAGTGAGAAGTCATTGGGCTGTTGCCATGTCTCTGTTAGACACATAAAATGAAAGTTACCATCTTGCAGGAGATCATAGAGTAAAGGACCCTTGTTAGTGAGCGAACATACATTGAGTAATCCAAAGGAAAGGTTAGTGTGACCAGGTTTCATGCTAGCTGACCTGGCTATGTTGATTAGCACACTGGAGTCAGCATCCCGTCCAGCTTTCCTTGGTAGGCGTGATGCGGTGGACCAGAAAGATTGTATTGATGAATGTATTTCCGACGAGAGTGACGAGGAATGTCCAGAGGAGATGAAGTCCTGGTGGTGGCTCAGGATAGCGCACTCATAGCTGACAAAATTCTGCTGAAGTATATTCGATTAGTGGCATGACTGGATGGACAATGAAGGATGGATTTAGATTAAGGTAAATCCAGATGAACAGCTCACTGATCAATATTGTCTAAAACAGCAGATAAAAACAAGCAGTAAAACACTAAAGAAACTACAGGGAGCAGCAGACGCTAGATGCGCCAGCGTACGCTCCTCAGAGAATACCCCTGACCACTAGACGGTAGTATTGTAATCTATCGTCAGCCATTAGACTCTTCAACTCCAACAGAAACAAGTACTATAAGGATAGACCACTGACAGTTTTCCTAAAATGAAATGTATTAAATATGTTACATATATCAATGTTCTTGCCAATGCACAGCAAATTTATATGTGCATTGTAGACTTTTAATTTCCATCCATCCATTATTACACCCGCATAATCCTTATCAGGGTCGCGGTTAGTCCCCTACTCTCTCACTAGGCACAGGGCAGGGCATCACACTATTCAACTAAGCCCAGGACAGGACGCTAATCTATCGCTGGGTGCGCACACACACGCACACATACATCGAACAGAGACGTGTCCAGAAATCAAATCCAAATTGAAAAAAAGTTAGATATCGTGTCTTTTTGCTGTTCAGACTGTGGAATATCTGTCCTGCTTGATTCAGATATGATGGCAAATCAGTTTGTGTCAAGTGTTAAATAATGTAAATATTATAGTGCAGGTTACTGCAGAATTACCGTTTAGTTTCTGTTTTTAACTTATATTAACGCTCAGTGACACAGACGTCTGCTCGGATGAGCTGAGCTGAATGTTGGGAAAAGGTCTGGAAGGGCAACTTTGCCCCATTTGCTGATGTTTAGTTTTAAAGATGACATCACAGACAGCGTTTGCAATGGAACGTCATGTTCAGCACAAGTGTTAAAATCAATACAGCAAACAAAGCTGCTGCTAGGAGTCGTTTCCGGCAGAGGAGATCTCTGAGCTGCTGTACTGAGTCAGACTAAAGTTCACAGTCACTCTGTACTATACTGGACTAGCGTGCATTCATCTTAAAGTATAGCAATCAAATATATATATATACACAGTATACACACATATACAGTACATATACACATACATACACATTTTAGAGCACTTCATGCTACAATCTACTGACAAGCTTTATGGAGATGCAGATTTAATTTATCCAGCAGGACTTAGCACCTTCTCACACTGCCAAAAGTACCAATACCTGGTTTAATAACCACAGAATAACTGTGATTGATTGGCCAGCAAACTCACCTGACCTGAACCCCACAGAGCATCTATTAGTTTTTGTCAAGAGGAAGATGAGAGACACCAGACCCAACAATGCAACCTGCTATCAAAGCAACCTGGGCTTCCATACCACCTCAACAGTGCCACCTCCATGCCACACAGCACTGATGCAGTAATTTATGCAAAAGGAGCCCCAAACAAGTACTGAGTGTATATACTGTACATACTTTCAGTAGAACAACATTTATGTATTAAAAATTAGGGATGTCCCCATCCAATCTCAAAGATCGGAATCGGGCCGATCACGGCATTTTTTAACTGATCGGTATCGGCTTTTCTGATCGGATTTTGACACTAGTGGGCGCTGTTTGGCTTCCAATCTCTGTCCACGTTTCACTATTGAATAGTCTGTTTTTGGAACCCGCCAATGGGAATCAGGTTAAGCGTGACAAGCGGCAAAATCCTCTAACCTGATGTGAATACTGTAAGCTTCGGGGAACGTGGCGGCCAATCAGAGTACGGAGGCGGGCTTTAACGCTGGCCGAGAGGCGGAGTGAATGTTTGCGTATCACTACGTTGGCTTTTGGATTTTATCTCATTAATCGTGACTAATATGTCTGATATCTGATCATATGTGATGTGTATGGGAGGTTTGTGTGCAGTAACGTTAATAGCAGCAGGTAGGAAGCAAAGTTGTGTTCATTTAACATTTGTAAACAAGTATTTTATTGTACTTTATGGAAATATATCAGATATAAGAATATTTTTTATAACTTAAGTAGTATATTTTAGCTTTAATATTAGACCAGAGATCCACAGTTATGATGTGTGAACTGTTTTGTATGTAAATCTTTGATTGTTACCTCTTATAGTAATTGTTCTGTTCCACCTTAAATACTACAGCAGTTACTGTAGGCAGCTTGAGCCGCCTCACTGTTACTGCTGCGCTGTTTAAGGTGTAACGGAACAATTCCAAACTTAAGCGTCGTTCATTCAGTCTGTTTGTATTTATCCACTTTAACACACATTTTATTCACACTTAAGTGTTTTTAATATGCAGCTGATGAGCTCAGCTATATACACTAAACGCTAAAATGTGCATTAAATGTTTAAAACTCTTCATATCACAGATATACTATTATCTAGTACTATCTATTATACTAGTATTATCTACTTCTTATCTAGAAAATAAAAGTATCGGTTTGAGACTCGGTATCGGGAGACACTAAAAAATTAATGACTCGGATCGGGAACAGAAAAAACGTGATCGGGACATCCCTAATTAAAATCATTGAATCTTATATAATATTCAAATTTTTTGAGATACTGACTTTTGGGTTTTCATTGGCTGTCGGCCATAATCATCAACATTAATATAAATAAACACTTGAAGTAGACCATTCCGTGTGTAATGAACCTATATGAGCTTCCCTTTTTGAATTGAGTTACTGAAATAAATTAATGTTTTGATGTTGTACACACACACACACACACACACATATATACAATTATACATCTTCACTCATATCTAATCATTATCCCATTGACTGACAACTCCGGCCTAAAATTTCACCTTCAAATGATCTGCTAATCCTAAAGGTTCAAATACTTTTGCCACTCAAACATGTAATATTTGATCGTTTTCCTCAATATGCAAATGGCCACGTCTAATATTTTTGCCTCATTTGTTGTATTTGTGTGACAATATGATGAAGTTTTAGTTTTAAAGGCTACAAAAACGTACAAACACAAATATTGTGTACACACTGTATATACATACACACATTCTACATATACATATAAAATGTTTGAGTCTTCTTTGCCTTCCATTTCTTTTTTTGGCCAAGAAGACCTTGGCTTAACACTAGACTGCAATATGTAAAAATATAATTAGCCCACAGGTCTAGCATCTATTCTCTACACTCAGAGCTTCGTTACTGTCTTTTTTCTACAAAAAAAGGGAGGAGTCGTATTATAGCTGAAACCCTTTTATTTCTACTCATGTTGTTCATTTCTGACTATTTTGAGCTGCTAATGAACGTTTCTACTCCAAATAAGCCATGAGGAATACTGTTACTTACAAAAAGTGATGAATAAGTGTTGATATTTACTGATGTTTGAGTCCTAAACAAATAGAACTGAGCACCCATTTTCTATCCTGCTGAAAGCGCCCTCTTGTGGCATAAACCTGAGTTGTAAGATGAACCTACATAATGTCCCTTTGGTGCTGTGCAGCATGAAATAAATTATTTCTGGAACAAAAAATGTAAAAGCTCTTACATATTTAGTGTTCAGCAAAAGATTGTAAGCATATGTTGTTATATTACAGCTCAATAAACACACTATCTGATTATGTGAAGGGCTGTTTTACAAAAACAATAACTTTTTGTATTAATGTAATGTAGGTTACTGTATATAAACACTATGATTTGCAATTTTTCAAGTCGATATACAAAATATCGATTAACTGATCGGTCCTAATACAAAATTATCCATAACACTAGTGCTTAAATTGGGCTCTGGTGTACCTTAGCTAGGACATCCATTCTTTGCAGCATCCTCTTCATCTGTCGCTCCTCTTCATCAGTAAATCTGTTCAACAGCGGCTCCAGGTGACCCGTCTACAGAGAACATACAGAATGTGCAGAGAACAGTTTTGAAGTTAACAGGGTGTGTAATTATGGAGTTATTATACACTATATATTCAAAGGTATCCAGACACCTCTAATAGTGACTCCAGCTACTCTAAGCTCATCTATTATTGACCCAGCTTGTATAATCTTTTCAGAAAAGCTCCAACCTTCAAGAGTGGGATGCAGTATTAAAGAATAAGCAGGTGGATAATTCTGGACATATGGTGTATGTGTATTAAAAGAATATGCATTTACCTCCACATTTGGCACCACAAGCAGGTTTGAGATCTTTGTTCTGTCATTGATGAGGCTGTTCCAGTCCAACAAGTCAATAGTCCTGCACACACACAAAAAAACACACAAAGATTCACTCCAAAACAGTCCATTAACAGCAAAGGTATCAGTTACTACAGCAATCTCAGCAAGCTGTTTTACCCAGAGGAGCCCAGTTTCTCTCCAGTGAACCAGTTCTCAATGTCCTGCTTGGCTCCCACACCCAGTTTGGTCAAACTGTCCTAAAAACAACAGAGAAAAGTAATTTTAATACAGTTTGATATATTCCAAAAGTCAAATTCTGACTAAAAACTGCAAACAACATATTTACACTGTGAGAAATATCTTCTATTTCTCATTTGGAAAATACCGCAGGTCAAATGATGGCCAGAAAAGTCAAATTCTTTAAAACTGGAGCATTTATTTGACCTTCTGACCAATTACAAAAAAATATTTTAAGTAACATCCTCATATTAGTTTAGTTTTGTATAATATCTGATGATATATGAAGTCGTCTGAAGTACCTGTAACTGCTCAAACTCAAGTTTCTGCTCCAGCACTGCCATACCATCCATCCCCTGCTGGGCGGCCAGCAGATTAAAAAACCTTCTCCATTTCACCAGCACCTCTGAGAACTGCAGCTATAAAGAGTGAAAACAATCAGTATACAGTCAAAAGCTAAGACATCTCTGACATGTTAAACGTATGGATGGATGGATGCCTACCAAGAACTGAGGTCGACCCAGAGCGGTCATCTTAATGGCTGAAAATCCATCCACTGAACTTCCAGCTACAACAAATTAAAACCATTAGCAGACTAATGACATCAGGCTAAAGTAGTCAGACTACAGAAGTCAGAGAAGAGTGACCAGACTAAACTAGGGTGTGTTTCCCGAAAGCGTTTGAACTTAGCGATTTACGAACAACTTTAAGAACGACGTAACTTTAAGAATGCGATTTTTCCGACCGTTTCCCAAAAGACTTCTTATCTTCCAAACTTATGAACAAGTCCCTAAGTAGCACTTAGTTGACTCCGCCCTCGTGTCTGCATCAAATAAGCTCGGCCAGTCGAAAACTGAACCACTGATTTACATACATTTCTTCATTATTAAGCCACAAACGTATCGATATGTAAACAATAATTATAAAACCAAACATCAAAAAAGTATTTACACTACATACTAGGGCTGGGCGATATGGCTAAAAACTGTATCACGATATAAGTACTTCATATCGGTCTATATCGATAATTATTGAATTTTTTTTTACCTATTTAAAATAAGGACTATGACAAAAAATATGCTACATTTAAACATTTTATTTCAAATTTAACCTTCCTTAGAAATGGCAACACAACCATGAAAAACACTCAAATAAAAAAATATCCT
>BRDA01046662.1:2577-24756 GCA_036984385.1 Crenuchus spilurus
ATTAGTGATCTTATCCTCTGTAATCAGGTATTTGTTGGAGTTATTTGTGATAATTAGTGATCTTATCTTATATAATCAGATATTTGTTGGTTTTATTTGTGATAATTAGTGATCCTCTAATAATCAGGTATTTGTTGGAGTTATTTGTGACAATTGATTAATAGTGTTTATTGAGGTTGTTTATGGACTAATGTCTCCTATTCTAGTGATTAATACTGTTTATTGAGGTTGTTTATAGACTAATATCTCTTATTCTAGTGATTAATAATGTTTATTGTGGTTGTTTATAGACTAATATCTCCTAGTCTAGTGATTAATACTGTTTATTGAGGTTGTTTATAGACTAATATCTCCTATTCTAGTTATTAATAATGTTTATTGTGGTTGTTTATGGACTAATATCTCTTATTATAGTGATTAATAATATTTATTAAGGTTATTTATAGACTAATATCTCCTATTCTAGTTATTAATAATTTTTATTGAGGTTGTTTATGGACTAATATCTCATATTCTAGTGATTAATAATGTTTATTGAGGTTGTTTATGGACTAATATCTCATATTCTATTGGTTAGTAGTGTTTATTGAGGTTATTTATAGACTAATATCTCCTGTTGTAGTGATTAATGTGTATGTATGTATGTGTATGTGTATTAATAGTGTTTATTGCGGTTGTTTATGGACTAATATCTCCTAGTCTAGTGATTAATACTGTTTATTGAGGTTGTTTATGGACTAATGTCTCATTTTCTAGTGATTAATATTGTTTATTGATGTTGTTCATGGACTAATATTTCCTATTCTAGTGTAGTCACAATATTTCTACATCCACAGTAAAGAGCAGTACTATACAACACTATACAGCCTATAACCTCAATGTCAATAACTTATGGCATCATTCAAAAACATATGAGCCTGGTTCTGAATGACTGGAATCTTAGTTGTGTTGCAAAGATGGCAGTCAAGTGGCCAGATATAAAAGGACTGTGGACTTACTTAGTTTGATTCAATTGTTTGATGATTTATCCATATTTTTGCATTGTGCTAACTGGTTTCTTGAGAACAAAAATGTTTTCATTGTTTTAGAAGATGTTGTAAATAAGAACTAAATTATATACATTTAATTTTGGGTCCTCTGCATGAACCAGACAAAAATAGTTTCTGTCTAAATACCACCAACTAAGTTTCCAGTTGATGCAGTGAAATGCTAAGCATGTATGGCATGTGGTTTTGGCACTTAGTCTGCATACACCACATTAAAGATGAGATGAGATTACTGTTGCAGACAAAAAGTGTGTTCAGTAACGGCCTGTCTGGTTCATCATCTGCTAAACTTTCTGCTGGAGAAATAATAAGATCAGATCCAAATGTCAGGGGTCAGAATGACAGACATTTCCATGGTGCAAAAGAGAGCATGCAAGTGTCTTTGGTATTCAAACAAAGCTTTACTATTAAATGCCTGAATTTCTGCATCTCACTTGTTTCATATCACAGCCTACTCTTACACTGACCAGAAGACCTTAGCTTAATTTCAGAGGAAAGAGCCCTACAAAAGCATAAATCTTCTATAAAGCCCTGCTCAGTTTGTTTCCCTCAGCCTGATTAGTGACACTTTGCCACTCTGTGTGACAAAAACTCTTTAAAGTTGTGAAAACGATTAAATCTCAGAGGCCTGCAATACTTCTAATCTGTGTGACGTCAAAAGCAAATGATGAGGTCCTCTCATATCATAAGCAATCTCACTTCCTTTAGCTCAACAAACAGGTATTCTTATTGACTTGGGATGGATAATAACATATAAGTAACTTAAGCATCCTATTTAAGCCAGTATGTGTCTGTTTGTCAAACAATAATGTGTCTTTCAAGTAATTTTGGGTGTTAAATGATTACAGTAACTTAATATAAGGCCTTAGTACTGAAAACTGAAAACAATTGATTTAACTAGATGATTGCATTTCCTGAAGAAAATGCAGAGTGTGCAGGTTAAATAGTTCTCAGGCAGTTGCTATAGATAGTTTCTATGGTGATTGCTATGGCAAACCAGGTGGTTGCTAAATTGTTGCTATGTTGCTCAGTGGTTGCTAAGTGGTTTCTAGAATGCTGCTAAGTGGTTGCTATGATGTTGCTAAGTGGTTGTTTGACTGTTACTATGTAGTTGCTAAGTTATTCCAAGTAGTTGCTAATGTGTTACTAGACTGTTGCTACGTGGTTGCTATGGTATCTCTGGTGGTTGCTATTGTGTTGCTTGGTAGTTGCTGAGTGGTTGCTAAATTGTTGTTATGTGGTTGCTATGATATCCCAGGTGTAGTTGGTATGGTGTTATTATGCAGTTGCTTAGGTGTCCCAGGTAGTTGTTATGGTGTTGCTATGATGTTGCTAAGGTTCGCAAGGGGTTATTAGGTGTGAATGAGTGGAAGTCTATGAGTGGAATGAGGGATGAATAAAGGATACATAAAAGAGTGCAGGTCATTATAGCTGAAAACTAGTTAACAAGCAAAAAATGGGTACAGAAAAGAAGAACAATACTAATATAAATCAGATAACAATAGTATTATTATTTGAGAAGTAAGCATTTTTTTTTCAGATTTCTAGCATATGTCTCTGTCGGCCAACCCAACTGTAAAATAAGACAACCCAGTCAGTGTTTTGTGGGCTGCCTAGTACAGAAAACCTGAGGTCAGTCAAGCTGTTCAGGTTTTATTGCTTTTATTACACAGTAAAAGTAATTGAACTTAGTCATTTGAATAACTCCACCCACAACTTTGAGAACCGTGTTTGCCATTTAGAAAAGCTGAACATATCATAGCAGTTGTGGTCTGAAAGGTCAGGCTGCAGAGCATCCCTCTCTCCTGGACTTGAACTCACCTTCATCCCTTTGACTGCCATTCTCCAAGCTAAAGCATCCTGCTAACTGACCCTGAGGCTGAGCTGATTCTGAACCGGCCTGTCTCTCCCACACTGATGGAGACAGCCACTATTGATTTTTGCAGTTGCTTAGTGTACCACTTCAGGGATCTCTGTCTATCAGAAATCAGCACCACTATCAGAATGCTGAACATGTCAAGCTGTGTAGCTAATCCAGTATTGGTGAGACTAGTAAGAATAGAAAAATAATGCTGTGGTCAGATAGCATAAAGTTAAGTTTAAGTCATATATTGTGACAACAAATACTACTGCACAGATCTACAACATGATCCCTGAGGTTTAATTGTGCACCTTAAATGTTTACTATATTAATTTTTTCAAGGGAAAAAAACATATATGTATCTTATAAAGAAGAAACATAGAGTACATTTAAAATTCTACAGTCAGGAAAAGTGTAGATTTTATGGCTCAATCAATACTCATTGTCCTGGAGATTGTCCTAAACTGAGATGAGACATGAGATGCTTCTATAAACATTATAATGACCATTTCACAGCAATTGAGGACACAAGTCCTGGATGAGAAATGGGTGAGCTCAAATTGAGAGTCTTTAGTAAATGTGAGTGTTCAAGAGGAGACACATTAGACTACTAGGGCCTTTTTCTCAGGAGAAATATTTGAGCAACAGGAGACTTAAGCTAAATCTACTTTGTTTCAATCTGATCTCATTTTGTCTAGGAGATGTTTATGGAGGTGTTTGAAGTCAATGCTTACAAACATAATCACAACAGAATCTGCTACAAACCAAAGGCACAGAAGAGTCAAGATTCACCCAAGTGACAGAATATATACCTCTACAGTGATGGTACCACTTTCTTGAAAGTGGTGTTGGTCAAATGGATTCTCTTTTTAAAACAATGGTTCTTGGCTTGGCTGTACAGATCTAGACCTATCATTTGTATAGAACCTTTTACATTATGTAAAGAATTCATGCTTTTTGAGACTTTTTTGAAATGAGACTCTTTATTCAAGGATTCAAGGAGACTTTGTCATTCACATTACATGTTATACACAGGCTGTGGCCTGCTGGTTAGGGATCTGGTCTTGTGATCCCTGCAAAGGCCATGCCTGAAGTGCCATTGAGTAAGTCACCTAACCCCCAACTGCCCCCCCGGATGCCATGAATATGGCTGCCCACAGCTCTGGGCACATGTTCTCACAGCCTAGTGTGTTCACTAGTGTGTGTGTGTGTGTGTGTTTCACTGATGGATGGGTTAAATGTAGAGATCAAATTCTGTTGTGTGCAATCACACTGTCAAAAGTTGAATGTAATCTAATATGAGGTGGAACAAAAAGGTTGAAACTGGGACTGGGGGAACACCAAAAGATCAAAGGTATAGAAAAACTAAAACAAAAGGACGTAGTCGGTCGGTTAAGGTGACTGGTGAGTGTTAAGTGATGGCGCACTAGAGTTCAGATAAAAATGAATCGTCCCACTTTTATTCCTTAAAACATTTGCCTAAAAGTATTTTTAAAAACCTGACACCTGTATTTTCAAGAGTGTAGTCCAGTCCCTGTTTTTTTTACCATGCAGAGAATGAAACCAATGCAGTAGAAAAAAATCAAAGAGGTGATGTTGTACCAGTTAAACCTTGTAGAAGAACAATACATGAATAAACACACTGCTTCAGGAGTGTAAAAACAGTCTAAGTGGTCATGTACTGAACATTGGCATTGATTGCCATCCGCCCTGTTAGTTCTGCATGATTCTCTCCTTTATCATGTTTTGTTGGGTTCCATGGTAGCAGGTAAAGGACATTGTGATGGCCCTCTTGGTCACTGTGTGTCCTAAACAATACCCCTGAGATGTCATCTCTGACTGACCTGCTAAAGCAGTGCAGGTAAGTGCAGTCTAACCAAGGTAAACAGAACAGAGAGAACAACTAAAGGACAAGCTCAGCTTGTTCAGACAGACTTCATAGCTTAATAGGTTGTGCAGTCAGGTGGACTAAAAACGTATGCTAATGTCTCTTGAGGCTGCAGAAGAGTGAGGTTGATTTGTGAGGTTTTTTGGGCAGTTACGCCTCTGGCTCGTCATGTCCTTATGTGAACCGTTCAGTCAGACTCAGGTGCCTATGACTGACATCTGGTAGACCTTTAAAGAGATGTTTATGAAGCAGCAGGGTGTGTGTGTGTGTGCTCGAGGGGGTAGGGTGCTCTTTGTGGTCACTCTAATCTGTTTGTATTGCTTCTCTGATCTGTTCTTCCTTCTTTTCAGACCATCTGTTTTTGTAGGGTAACTGTGACACCAGGCTGAAAAAGCCTGTAGAACATGGCTGAGCTTTGAAGGAACACAAAGAACATTACTCTAAAACCTAGTGTGAAACCAGTGAAATCCTATGTTCTAGAGGCTGTAATTTCCTGTTTGGGTTTGTTGGCATGTGTTCAGTGTCAGAGATGCCATCTTTAGATAATGATCTGTCAGTATGAAGGTACACAAAAAAGCTAACATGCTAGTCAGCATATTTTTTTGGCTTGTATGTTCTCTCTTACATACATATATTCTCAAAACCAACCTCAATATCAAACTAAACAAAATGAAGTCTAGTCAAAGGTTGACTATATAGCTGATTTTAACTAAAGCTAAGGTAATTTTCGCTAAAGCTGTTCAGCTACAACTAGGGTTGCCACCCGTCCTGTAAAATATGGAATTGTTCCGTATTTGTAAATTAAAAGTCCACAAAAAAGCTTTGTTCCATATTTTTATCAAAGGGGGTGAAATAAGGTTGAACTGAGACAGAAGAATATGTGTGAATCTGCTTCTCTCTCTCACCCTCTCTGTCGTGTTTCAGCAGAGTGTGTGCGTGAGTGATGTGTGTGAGTGTGTCGTTGGTGAACGAAATGGCTCTTAGACTCGACTCTTTGAAGTGAGCGATCAGAGCTGACTCGTGTCTGGGAGCCAGATTCGTTTCCCCCCTGTTGAAGTCGCACGGGATTGGTCAGTAAGGTGGGGGGGGAGGTGTCGCTGTATTAGCATTAACTATAATTGTTGCACGTGCACACACACAGAGAGAAGCTACAAAAAGACTTTTTCTGATAAAAATTCTCTGCATATGACAAAAAATGACATAAGTATAAATAAATAAACACACAAATAAATGACTGAATAAATAATTACTCACAAGTAATTGTACAGACAAAAATACATTTAATACATTTTGGCATGAAAAGGATATATGTAAATTTATATGAGGAATCTATTTCTACACGTCCATACGTAAAAATTATTTGGCTCACTTTTGAAATCCAAAACAGACATACTGGTCATCAGTATGGAAAGTGTTGGGGGATATGTGATTTTTCTTTTTGCATGATACATGTTCTACTGTCTATATTGTAACCATTTATTTTACTTTATTATGCCCTATTCCTTTATTAATTAATGATCATTTTGTGATATTGTGAAATGTGTGACCATGTTGCGGCGAGATACATATATATAATTATTTTCTTTTTGTTTTTGTTCTGTTCTTTCTGTAAAATACAAAACTCTATAAATATATAATTTTGAAAAAAATAATGATTTCAGTTGTTTTTACATTTCTACAGTTATTTCATTTCATTCACTGTTGAATTAACATTATTTTATTACTAGCTTAAGCTAAGCAGCAAAAGAAGAAGAAGAAAAGTCTTTTGATTTTGGAGGTGTTCGAGGTCTTTTAAGTAAACCAAGCCATAAAAGCCCATTACTAATGTGAGTCATCACCAATGAAAGCATTGTCTGCATTGCTAAGATACACCTGAAAATGGTGCACAATTTTAAAATATAGCATCTACCGAAGGCAATTTTAGTCCGCTATATAATGTTTCTTTGACAGTGTAAGACCTTTTATTATATAGGTGCAATATTCAAGCCACACCCAACCCGCAACGTAATCCCTCCCCCCACATACACTCCAACCCCAAACACCCCACCCCCCCAACCCAACTTCCCCCTCCCCCAACCCGGCCAGGGGTGTCCCTTATTTCAAAATCTGAAAGGTGGCAACCATAGCTACAACTACATATGGCAAAAGTGGAAGTCAGATTTTTTTGTGAAAAGTTAAGTTGATCTACTTTTGTGGCACTTGTGATCATGTTTTCAGACATGTTTTATCCTGCTGGGCTTGATTCTTTGTAAGGGCATTTGGTCCTAGGTGGCTGATTAGCAGGCTGCTAGCAGTGATGGCTGCAGCGGTGTTTTCATTTTTTTGTACTCCATGCCCTGATTGTGGCTGTCCTATATTGCTCTTTGGGGAATACTTCTCAGCTTTGCAGACACTTGATGGTGATAAATTGTTCCATTTGTGCTTGAAAAGAAAACAATATGAATGCAATTAATGAGCTGACGCTGAAATGCTAGTTATGTCCCTTTCTGTACAATTGTAAACTGATTTGAACTTTGTGCCCAATATTACAACGTGTTTGCTATTTTCAGAGTAGTCAACACAAAAACTGGCTGCATTTGATGTTCGACATGTACCCCAGAGTGTGTGATTACATAAGTGCAACTTATAAACCTCCAGAGAAGTGCCACAGTTATGCTAACACAGTCTTATGACGCACACAGTTGGACCAGACTCACTTCAGAGCTGCTTTTCTCAATCACACCTAGTTAAGCTGACTTTAAAAAGCCAATGTGTTTTTTTTAACAAAGTGAATTACAACCACAAGAGAAGGTCAGTAAATTATGTGGAAGTCTGGTCTGGTGTTGCTAGCGGTTTAGATGCAGGAAGTGAGGATTCATAAACATCTTTGTAAAGGTCACATGCAAAACCTGATGCATATCACTTTTACTTACACATGAGTGTTCATTGTTTGTCCTTTTGCTATGTACATTATGAATGTGAGTTCAAAAGTAATGTACACAGTCATATCAGAATATTATGACCACCCTACCTACTCTTTTCTCAGAGTGTTTGCTCAGTGTTGATCCCTGACTCCTGTACCACTAGCTGGAGTCGTTCCGCTCTGTTATCTATTACTTCTGGGGCACTACTGATATTGCATTGGGATGCACTCAAATTACATGAAGTCGATGCTCAGTATACTTTCACTACAGCAGCTCTACATTATCTCACAAAGTTAGCAGATACCGAGATGCTACCACCCTTCACCAAGCACCCTATAATTATGCCTGTTACGACATCAGTCAGATCACATCTTTTGCTCATGACAACTGTTTTGCACTCAGCTACAACTGACTGTTGTGCTCACTGATTTCTACGTGAATGAATTAATGTTACATTTAGGCACACTACTAACAAAGGTCTCCATTTCATCTGAATGTCCACCACAATAGCACCTTTCTCAAACCCAAGGATGCTTTACAATCAATACAGTCCTTTTACACAATTAGAACTCAACCACACACACTGGTGAGAAGCAGCACCCAAATGCACACAGAGTACTCTCAACTAGAAGCAACCGTTCACCTGGAGGACTGCATCGAGCACTAAGAGGTTCACCCAGGACATATGTGGGCATACACAGATACATTTGTACACACACAGACATACACATTCATTCAAACATGCCATTTAGAGTAACCAATTCACCTAATCTTCATGTTTTTGGATTATGAGAGGAATGTTCTTCATCCATCCATCTGCAACTGGATCTCCAACTTCTTGTCTGACAGACCTCAAGCAGTTCGGGTAGGCAAACATGTCTCACCCACCATCACCCTCAGCACTGGAGCCCCTCAGGGCTGTGTTCTGAGCCCTCTGCTGTACTCACTGTACACACATGACTGTGTGGCCACTTCCAGGTCTACCAGCATCATCAAGTTTGTTGACGACACAGCTGAGGTAGGCCTCATCACAGATAATGATGAGAAGGCCTACCTGGAGGAGATTAAAGCCCTAGAGAACTGGTGCCAGAATAATAATCTCCACCTCAACGTCAACAAAACGAAAGAGCTGATTGTGGACTTTAGTAAGAAACAGCATAGGAGCTTCCACCCTGTCCACATAAATGGAACAGCAGTGGAGAGAGTGGAAAGTTTTAAGTACCTCGGTGTGAATATATCTCAGGACCTTTCATGGGGTTGTCACATTAGCAGCATAGCTAAGAAGGCTAGTCAGCGTCTTTACCACCTCAGACGTCTTAGAGACTTCAGGCTGCCCCCCAAAGTACTGAAAACTTTCTACTCCTGCACCATCGAGAGCATCCTCACAGGGAACATTACAACCTGGTTCGGGAACAGCACCAAGCAGGACAGGCAGGCACTTCATAGAGTGAAACGATCAGCGGAGCGTATCACCAAGATGGAGTTTCCTGATCTGCAAACAATCCATAAAAATTAGTAATTAGTGCTGGACTAAAGCCAGGAAGATTGTGAATGACCCCAGTCATCCCAACCACGGACTGTTCTCTCTGTTACCCTCAAGAAAGCGTTTCAGAACCCTGAGGGCAAACACAGAGAGAATGAGGAAGAGCTTCTTTCCACAAGCCATACGCATCCTGACCGAGGACAGAGACTAGAACACTTTCACATCCACACATACATAACACACTGGACTCTGACTCATCATAACACACTACACCCCACTGCATTAAAAGACAGTTTCAGTGACTGTCAGGACAAATGCCCCATGATGGAAATTGAACAATTCAAATTGAACAATCCAATTTCCCCACTTACCTGTATACACTGTATACACACTGTACTGTGCACTTTATATTCATATACTTAAAAATTCTATTTACTTTTTAAATTATTTGCACCTTGCACTATTGCACGTTGCGCTTTATTCTTTATTTAGATTTTACTTTTACTCTTATTTTACTTTTTAGGAATCTGGTCTTGTGATTTAAGGATTGCCCAGGCAGGTCATAACTGATATCCTTGAGCAATTAACTTAATCCCCTAACTGTTCCCTGGGCACCGTGTTTAGGGCTGCCCACCGCTTTGGGCACATGTTCTCACAGCCTAATGCATTTTGCACAGATGGGTTAAATGCAGAGGTAAAATTCCATTGTGTGCAATCATGTAATCTACACAAAAAAGCAACCCACCATTCTGTAGACTGAACATTCAGCCAGTCAAGCCAAAAGTCCAGGGCTGATTTTTAATATGATCCACTATAACAGCTTCTTGGTAATAGTTGTGAGGATATAAATAGAATATATTATGCCCACACCTGATGGTTTTGAATGAATTCAGCCTAGGATGTCATAGATGCCACAATGCAGTTTGCTGTATGCATTTGCTGAGCAACATGGTGGCACAGTGGTTAGAAAATATGCCTCTCAGCGTTGGGGTCTTGGGTTCAAGTCCACATCATAGTGGAGTTTCTATGTTCTGCATGGGTCTCCAGGGACTCCAGATTCAAATCAAATCAAATTTTATTCATCACATACATAGTAATACATGGTACAACTTGCAGTGAAATGCTTAGACAACAGTCTGAGATTAGTCTGAGATAGTAGATTACGTGATTGCACACAATGGAATTTTACCTCTGCATTTAACCCATCTGTGCAAAATGCATTAGGCTGTGAGAACATGTGCCCAAAGTGGTGGGCAGCCCTAAACACGGTGCCCAGGGAACAGTTAGGGGATTAAGTTAATTGCTCAAGGATCTCAGTTATGACCTGCCTGGGCAATCCTTAAATCACAAGACCAGATTCCTAAACACCAGGCCACAGTTGCCCATAAGTACTGTGAGTGGTTGGGGTTGCAGTGTTTTTGGCCACCCCAAAGGGTGTACTTTAGATTCACTTTCTTTTTGCCAGTTGATCCCTGAGGTCAGACCGACGACCACAGAATGACTCCAGAATGTCCAGATTTGGCAGTTTGTCTCTGACCATGACCTGAAATTCACAAGGAAGGAAGTTGGGGAAAAAAAAGACTTTGTGAACAATTTTTGAACAATGGAATGGAATTTGATATTCACCAACACACCTCATCCTGTTTGGTAAGACAGCTTACTCAGAGGTAATGTTGTGCTAACCTGCAGTACAGGCTAAGGTGGGAACCTCAGCACACTGACAGCGTCAGAGCTGTAATGAATTGGACACAGCAGAAAAGAAAAGATCAGGATTAGACCTGAAAGACAGTTCAGGAATAAATAAGGGCTTTGGTACCAACCTTAATTTCCAACTCCAGCCTAAATATGTCATATTTCTCATGTTGAGAATGTAGTCAGCTAATTATAAGTCTACTTAACTAAAACTAGCTTTAATAAGTAAAATGATCTCACTACACTGGCAGATTTTGTCTTGGTTGACGATCATAAACCAATACACAGCAGTGGGATAATTTTACTTTATAAAATCATTTAAATTAAGTTAAAATGTCTATTTATAAGTTACTCCATCTAGTAATAAGTTACACCATTCTGTAAAATGAAGAAATATTACATATTTAGACTAGATTTAAGATGGTTTCACTTGATGTTGATTTTATTGCAATGTCCTTTCTAACCAATGAAAATCCTGTGCTTATCATTCACTCCAAAAGAGTCGAGAATATGTGTGATTCACAGAGGAACAGGAAATAACAACTACCTTAGTTCAGCCTAAAATAGATCCTTGTTCTCTTCTGCGTAACACAGTAAATGTTAATCTCCTCTATATTTGTAGAGGACAGGACATCTCATTCATGGAAATGGATTATCCAAAAATATCTCATTTGCCATTACAAACCAGATTAAATTGGCTTTTAGTTGTTACTTGTCCCTTTTTCCTGATTATAAATGCTTGATTCTAGACCTGGTTAAGGATGAATGTACATATATATTATATTATATTATATTATATTATATTATATTATATTATATTATATTATATTATATTATATGTTAAGATACTCACTGAAGCTTCTACTGTACAGAAAAAAAGTCAGTGAAAAAAAGTGGTGAAATATGGATGTATGTGCTTCTTTCCAGAAGGCTGACATTTTCATCTCCATGAGGTAAGAAAGGTCCTTACAAACTGCCTTTTGTCATTAATTCACATGGTCAGGTTGATAATGTCTGAGGTTACCAGTCTGTAGTACAGACTACAGTAATACAAGCTAATTCAAAAAAATCATTTGTATTTTGTATTTCTGAATCTGTATGCCCAAATCTTAGGGGCAAAACTACATGAAATAAATGCTAAATGTTGATTGTTTTTGTGAAAGAACACTTCAAATGAATAGAAATGTGTTTTAAGATTTGTAGTACAGTGGAACCTTGGTTATCATTTGCCCTGGTTATTGTACAATTTGGTTATCGTCTACTTTGGGGAAATTTTGTCCCAGTTATCGTTCATCTTCCCAGTTTTCATCGGCGTGCCCACGTGACTTGTTGCTACTTTCACACAAATAAAGCATCCACCCTCTCCACTCCTCGCAGTCTTCTATATGCCAAGAAGAGTCTTCAGTAAAGGTATCATCGGACACTTTGGAACAGATTAATGATGAAAACCAAGGTTCCACTGCATAATAAAACATGCTTAATAATTTACAGAAACTACAGAAAACAACAACACTGCAAAAAATAAAATCTTAACAAGCAAGAAAATCTTGAAAATCAACAATGGGTCTTGTTTTTTTCATCTAAGAATAACTGACTTGTATGTGTTAGATAAATACTCTAGTTTTTAGAAACTTTGTCTAGGATTATCTTATTAAGATTAGTTTTCCAGTTTTAAGGATTTCCTAAACTGAAATAAGAAATTTTCTATTACTGAAAGTTGTCGAGGCTCTCTGGTGTCAACAAAGAATTTCAAGACAACCTTACTTAATTTAAGAATACATTGTTCTAAAAACTAGACATGACTAGAAATACAAGATTAATGTAATGCCCTGCGCCCAGTGAGGGGGTGGGTGCAGTGCATTACAATCAACTAAGCCCAGGACAGGGCGCCAATCCATCGCTGGGTGACACACAGACAGACACACACGGACAATTTAGATTACTCAATTCACCTGATCCCCATGTTTTTGGACTGTGGGAGGAAACCGGAGTCCCCAGAGGAAACCCACGCAGACACGGGGAGAACATGGAAACTCCGCTCAGATGGGGACTCAAACCCAAGACCCCAGCGCTGAGAGGCGAACGTGCTAACCACTAAGCCACCGTGCCACCCACAAAGGATTTTATTGGGATTATTTTGTTTGCAATTATGGCAGAGTGCATTGTTTCTACAGTGCTGGTCAAAAATGTGAATATCATGAAAAAGTTTATTTATTTCAGTAATTCCATTCAAAATGTGAAACTTGTATATTGTATTTATTCATTATACACAGACTAATACATTCCAAATGTTTATTTCTTTTAATTTTGATGATTATAACGGACAACTAATGAAAATCCCAAATTCAGTATCTCAGATAATTAGAATATTGTGAAAAGGTTCAATATTGAAGACACCTGGTGCCACACTCTAATCAGCTAATTAACTCAAAGCAGCCTGGCTTTTAAATGGTCTCTGAGTCTAGTTCTCCAGTCTACACAATCAGGGGGAAGACTGCTGACTTGACAGTTGTCCAAAAGATTTCCATTGACACATTGTACAAGGAGGGCAAGACACAAAAGGTCATTACTGAAGAGGCTGGCTGTTCACAGAGCTCTGTGTCCAAGCACATTAATAGAGAGGTGAAGGGAAGGAAAAAAAATGTGGAAGAAAAAAGCAATAGGGATAACCGCACCATGGAGAGGATTGCGAAACAAAACCCATTAAAAAATGTGGGGGAGATTCACAAAGAGTGGACTTCAAGAACCACCACACAGATGTATGCAAGACATGGGTTTCAGCTGTCACATTCCTTGTGTCAAGCCACTCTTGAACAAGAGACAGTGTCAGAAGTGTCCCACCTGGCTAAAGACAAAAAGGACAGGACTGCTGCTGAGTGGTTCAAAGTTATGTTCTCAAGTAAATTTTTCATTTCCTTTAGAATCAAGGTCCAAAGTCTGGAGGAAGAGAGTAGAGGCACAGAATCCATGTTGTTTGAGGTCCAGTGTAGTTTCCACAGTCAATAATGGTTTGGGGTGCCATGTTATCTGCTGTTATTGGTCCATTGTGTTTTCTGAGGTCCAAAATAACACAGCCGTCTACCAGAAAGTTTTAGAGCACTTCGTGGTTCCTGCTGCTGACCAACTTTATGCAGATGCAGATTTAATTTTTCAACAGGACTTGGCACCTGCACACAGTCCCAAAGCTACCAGTACCTGGTTTAAGGACCATGGTATCCTTGTTCTTAATTGGCCAGCAAACTCACCTGACCTTAACCCCATAGAAAATCTATGGAGTATTGTGAAGAGGAAGATATGATTTACCAGACCCAACAATTCAGAAGAGCTGAAGGCCACTATCAGAGCAACCTGGGCTCTCATAACACCTGAGCAGTGCCACAGACTGATCGACTCCATGCCACACCACATTGCTGCAGTAATCCAAGCCAAAGGAGCCCCAACTAAATACTGAGTGCTGTACATGATCATACTTTATGTTCATACTCTTCAGTTGGCCAACATTTCTAAAAATATTTTTTTTATTGGTCTTAAGTAATATTCTAATTTTCTGAGATACTAAATTTGGCATTTTCATTAGTTGTAGTTATAATCATCAAAATTAAAAGAATTAAACATTTGAAGTGTATCAGTCTGTGTGTAATGAATGAATACAATATACAAGTTTCACTTTTGAATGGTATTACTGAAATAAATCAACTTTTTCATGATATTCAAATTTTATGACCTGTATAACAGAGCAAAAACACTATTACAGCAGTCTAAAATAATTCTGTATAACAGGATCATTTTTAAATGTATAATCTGATTACAAACATTGACTGGGCCACTTCATTAAAAACTATGCTCATTTTTTCAGCTCAACTTAACATTCAGGAAAACTCAATGCTCAGGACCCCACAGGTCCACCACAGAGCAGATATCATTATTAATATTAATACTTATTACCTTATTATATGTATTACAGTCTTAAATTAGAAAGACTTTCAAATCATTGTTTTGTTTATTTAAACTCCATATTGAGTGTAAAGTGCATTAAAGGATTCTATTTTTAAGATTTTTTTACTTGTTTCAAGGAATCTTAAGAAATTTTGCTTGATTCAAGTATTTTTTTCTTATTTTTTAACACATATGTTTTATAGTGTATTGAGGGTAAACTACATTAAAGCCAGGCCGTGGCCTGGTGGTAAGTCTCTGGTCTTGTAACCTGAAGGTTGCTGGATCCCAGGTCAGGTCATGACTGAAGTGCCACTGAGCAAGGCATCTAAACATCAATTGTAATTTGCTCTGGATAAGAGTATCTGCTAAATGCCTCAAATGTAAAGGACTCTATTATAAATAACCAAATGATGTTTTATGAAAATGCTTAAAATAAGATTAATATGCTAGTTTTAAGATATTTGATCAAGTAAGTCTTGCTTAAATCTAGTTATAACGCCTTATATTGATCATTTTTTACTGTTTTTTGAGAGTACAAGATAAGCTACAGTGCTAGATTTTTTTTCTTGTTGCAAGATAAATTTTCCCGCTATACTGGCAGATAATTTTGCTTGATTCAACTATTCTTTTTCTTTTGTTTTTATTTTTCTTATTTTTTAACAGACATTTTTTGCAGTGAACGCTTTTAGATTTTTGACCAGAAGTGATGTTTTTAGGCTGCACAGCATTAAAGGGACTTAATGTAGGTTCATCTTACAACTCAACGTTGTGCCACACCCTTCACAGGATTAAAGCAGATGCTCATTTCAGTTTGTTTGGGACTCAAACATCAGTTAAGGGATTGATACCAAAAATCAACTCGCTTTTTCAAAGTTTTTGTAAACTTTTTAAAAATGGTTAAACAGATATATCACATGGTCATCTGATGCATAATCTTTAATTGACAGCTGACAATAAGCAGAACTGAACAACTGAGTAGAAAGAAAAAGGTTTTGACTTTTATGACACTTTTCATTTGTATGTAGTTTAGAAAATAACTAAGTAATGAATCTCTGAATGTAAGGTAGAGATGTTAATCCTAGATACTCCAGGCTTTTATAGAAGTTAAACTATAGGCTCATAGTTCTGCATTTAAAATACAAAATTCCACAAATTCTACACAAAAACCAACATTGCCTACAAGATTCAAAAATGTTTCTATCAAAATACATCACCAAAACATTTCTCAACCACTCAAACTATGACAGGATAATAAAGGTCTTACAGACTGTGTGTTTTAGGACACAGTGTGACTTACTATGAAGTAGGAACAAAAACTAAAATTGTCAGTCATGGTTTCCTGTTTGTTTTAAAATAGCACGTCATACGATGTTCTGAAACATGTCAACAAGTCTGTGAGAGCTTAATTAAGATGTTGACACTGTTTGAGTTTGAGGTTTGGAGATGTGTTTTCATAGAAACGCTTGATCTGTTTAGGCAACCACTGAGTTGTAGTGAAATATAGTGTACATACATGTCATGGCTGACCAACTATATGATAACTGGGAGATTTGTACATATGATTTATGAAATAAATAAGATTTATTTATTATATTACTAATTTTGCAATAAATACTGTAAACTCTTTTGCTTAGCTTGAACAGGTAAAGTTAGCGGGTTATATAATATACTTACATATTTAGAATCAATGTTTGTAACTACACTTATTATCCATGTTATCAGCTCCACTGATCATACAGGTGCACTTTGTAGTTCTACAGTTACAGACCGTAGTTCACCTGTTTCTTTGTGTACTTTGTTCACCCTGTTCAACCATCCAAAACTATCCAGCCAACAGTGTCATGTGGGTAGCAGCCTAGTGTTTGTTAGCAAAACAGGTGCATCTCAAAAAATGTGAATATCATTGAAAAGTTAATTTATTTCCGTAACTCGATTCAAAAAGTGAAACTCATATATAGATTCATTCCACACAGCGTGTCTACTTCAAGTGTTTATTTATTTTAATGTTGATGATTATGACCTACAGCCAATTAAAACCCAAGTCAGTATTTTAAAACATTAGAATATTATATAAGACCATGCCTTGACTGGTCAACTACATTTGAGGTAAGTAGGAAATGTGAAAATATGATTTCTGGTTAAACCATTAAGATGTATCCAAAGCTGCTATGAAAGATATGTTAGCTGTGCTGAACTGATGTGAATCCACATACAGACTGTTAGAGGTTAAGGATTTTTTCACAGTGCAGTGTCAGCTAGATATACTTAAAGAAACACAGGAGCAAACACACCCTTCTGAGGCAGAGGTGTGTTTGAGACAAACCACGCTAATGCTGTTTGTATGTGTGTGTGTGTGTGTGTGGCAAGTCAGAGACACAGGAAATCTGTGGCAGTGTGTCCCTCCTTATCTCCACAGCAACACTAAGCAGCAAATCCTCCCACGCAGTCACTAGTTATCCATGAACGGGGTTTCCTCTCGCTCTGAGCCTCTGTGCGTCACTCCAGCGTCTCTCCTGGCATTTCACAACCACCCACCAGTCCCCGGCAACTTCTCACACCTCATACACTCACTTCCACCTCAATGCCTGGTGTTAGAATCCTGAAATGAACCAAACAAGTTCATACACAAACAAGCATGCTAGCACAAAGAGTTTCAACCCTTACTGAAATATACTGTGGCACTACCATTGTTGTATGATGGTATTTAATGGTTTTACATCATGGTGTTTTTTTTTGAGACTACAACAATGGTAGTACCATGCTACAGCATGGTTTTAGTAAAACCAGTCTTATGGTTAATTAATTAGTTGTATTGTCATTGTAATACCACAGTACTGTCATCATGTAATGTCCCACAAAGTTCTACTCTGATGGTTTTATCAGACTTTCAAGTACTTTAGGTGTTCTAAGTGAGTTTGGCATGAACTCAGATCTACAGTGCTCTCAGATAGAGATCAGTCAAGACACATCTTGAGTCTTTTTTAGATTGCAGTTCCTTAAAAAGCTAATGTAGCTAACAAGTAATGGAAACATATTTATTTTAAAAAACACTCAAAGTACAGATGAAATGAAAGCTTCAACATTACTAGTAGCCTAGTTCTGTCCATTTTCATAGTTAACAGTATGGTCTACTGTTCTCTGCCTTTCGGCTAAGATCAAGTGTAGTATCTGTTTTTATCAGTTTAATATCCGATACATCCTCTATATGAGAATTACTTATTACATAGATATTTTGAACAGGATGACAGGACTGGAACTTGCTCCGCCCACTCCATGTATCGACCTGGAATTGTAGTGTATCTGGGATTATTACCTTTTGTTAGGGGGCAGCCATGGCCTGGTAGTTAGAGATCTGTTCTTGTGACTGGAAGGTCACCGGATCAATTCCCGGGCAAGTCATGACTGAAGTGTCATTGAGCTAACCCCAAACTACTCCTCGGACACCGTGCATAGGGCTGTCCACCCCTTTGGGCACATGTTTTCACAGCTTAGTGTGTTCACTAGTGTGTGTGCTTCACTGCATGGATGGGTTAAATGTGGAGGTCAAATTCTGTTGTGTGCAATCACATTGGCAAAAAATCTAATCCAATCCAATCTACTGTGTCAGAAACCACATAAGCATCTCTATTTGAGATTACTTAACACTATATAAGGCCATGTATATGATGACATGTAGACATGTAGTCCACTTGATGCTAATTAGTGTAATGTAACATTCCATTACTTTTTAAATGAGGTGTTGTTGATGTAGTGTGTAGAGTCCACATAGAACTGGTGGAACCAAACATGCATTAATGAAGCCAATGGGACACAGTCACAGCCAATATGACAGACTATGAGTCCTGAATGGCTTTATGGTTATTGATGTAGTGTGGGAATGTTTGGTGTATCTGCTGACATTGTGCGTATAGTCATGTAACGGGTAGCAGTGAGCATGCATTAACTGTGCAAGTGAGGCTAGGTACGACTTATTTAAGGTTAAATAGTTACTGATATCTGGGGTGCCAGATGTAACAATGACAAAGAGAGGAGTCTACATCTGTTAAAGGAGGTAAGGATCCCTGTGAAGAGGTAATGGATGTTGAAAGAATGCACTGTGCCCTATGTGTAACCCTAAATATTTAGTATAGTTTTTTAAATACCAGATCTTATAATGTGTAATTTCATTTAGCTACATTTGTAGTTCCAGTACAAAACTAAAGAAGCAAACTTCAGACCATTAATATCTGCATTAATATCTCTTCTATGGACTGAGTTGTGGAGACATATCAGATGTAAGGTACAAAGTATTTAAAAGTGTACAATAGCCTCTTACATGACTCAGCTTAGTCAAGAGTGCTGCCCTTTGCTTAACTGAATTCAGAATGGGCAGAACCAATCAGGTTTCACTTCCGTTCCATTCCAAAGTGAGGTTTCAGAAGTATTTAAGGAACACCTAAGTCAACAAGTTCAGCACTACATGGAAAACCACGCTGCCATCCGGCTGAAACCAGGCCAGTGAGTTTTGTGAGTCAGTTCTTCTGGCACTGTGGCTTTAAATTCCATAACCTGCAGCCCTACTGTATGCACTCGTGCATGCTCCAACTGCAAATCTTAGATGTGCCAAAAGCTTGAGGCATATTTTCTCCATGACATACCTTGACATGCTTGATCATAAGTTGCAATGTTTGGACTACTGAAAGCAGGATACACAGTAGTGCCTTTGAGCAATGCAGGGTTTTGGGATTTGTGGTGCGTAAGGAGGAAATGTTCATGCAGCAGGTCTCACGCTAGCCCCCTTTTGTTCTCTGCAACTTAGCTGTATACGCAAGCCAATTTACGTAATGTTTACTGTGAAATACCTTAGCATCCATGAACTCAGGGCCAAAACTCTTACTGATAATCTCTGGATTTTAAAATGATATTAAAGTATTTGACTTAGCACAAAGCCTTCATACAATCTGACTTTCTAAAGATGCTGAGAAATCCCCCTACAGCCTTTCTTGTGGTGAGGCAGGGATAAGGAATGGGAAGATAAATAAACAGACTGGCAGAAAAACAACCAAGCAAATTAGTCTTGGGAAGCTGAATCTTAAAAATGTCTGACCCAAACCCTAATAAAGTCTATTAAAGAGTAAGTTCACCTTATTTAATATTTGAGCACAATTTCCCAATTTTTGCTAATTGACTTGATACTTATCAGTTTCCTGAAAGCATATATATATATATATATATATACATATATATATATACATTTTTATATTTTTTAGATATATCAGATATATAAATCAAGTCAAAGTTAACACATTGATAATGTGCCAATGTGAAATATGTTGGTAATCACTGTTTTTGACATTAAAATTTTAATATCCAGGTCCCACATCTATTCCTTACATTCAGATAAGATACATACAAAAACAATGTGTCATATATAAGCCGAAACCATTTATCCGCACAAGTTGTTCCTTTCTGCCTATTTTTAGCTACCAAATATCAAGTATCTCATCAATTAAAATTTTGCCAACCGCATGCATCATGTTTGGCTCAAACTGTAGTGAGTTTTTAAGCCATCTCACACTTTTTTATGGACTTTCTGAAACTGTATAGTTATAGTATAGTAGAGTGAAGTAACACTACACTCAGCCATGGCTTTCTGGTTAGGGATCTGGTCTTGTGACCAAAAGGTTGCCAGTTTGATCCCCGAACAGGTCACGACTGAAGTACCCTTGAGCAAAACACCGAACTCCGAACTGCTCCCTGGGCGCTATGGATAGGGCTGCCCACTGCTTCAGGCACATGTTCTCACAGCCAATTGTGTGTGTTTCACTGCACGGATGGGTTAAATGCAGAGGTCAAATTGTATTGTGTGCAATCACACTGGCAGTTGTTGAATTTAATCTAATCTAAGTGCCATAAACCACATATTAGATATTAGATTGATGATTAGATGTAGCTGTCACATGCTAAGACTGGCCCCATAAGGAGCATGAGGGAAAATCATCTCAAAAAGAATGTAGTGGCAGTCTTATAAATAGTGACCCTGCTTATAAATCATAATCTGTGACAAAGTGTCGTTAGATGTGAGATATTGTCAGACTTTAGTCCTTTAAAAGTTAATTTCACAGTTGTTTTAAAGTCTCTATGGTCATACATTTCCATTATATGCTTACTACATTAGCTTCATAGCACCAATCATCAGACAACACTGATAGCAGTTTGAGGTCATGTGGAAAGTGAATACACTTGATTTTCAACTGAACTGTTCCCATATATTGTAGCTTGCAATGACAGGATGCTGTGAAGATACTCTGGTGCAAAATGAGTGCAATCAGCCGGAAATAGTTGTCTTTGAAGTGAGCTCGGGGTGTGTGTGGGTGTGTATGTAAAATAGAAGTGTGCCCACAGAGACAGAGAGAATGCTTGTATCTTTCAGCCTAATGAAGTGAGGCTAAGCCCCTCCCTCACTGACCCAAGGAGGTCAGTGACAGATGGGGCAAGCTCCAGGCCGGCCTCGCTGACAGCTGCCGGGGGCAGAGGGAGGGAGGTCAAAGGTCAGCCCCTTTAGACGGGACAGGTCCGCTATGCACACACATCCATGTTGACATGAGCGCACACACACAGACTCAGCATGACTGTGGGCCTTTGCAGAGTTTGATTAAATTTGCCCCACAGAGACTTAGAGTCTGGGCTGGTGTCTTTCTCCTGGCTGCTGTCACCATAAATCATGTCACATGTGGGACTCAGGTGTGTATGTGTGTGTGTAGAGCTTGAAGTATGACCTGCTCCTCAGTAGGCATAACTAAAGGCTTGTTTCTCTCTCTCGATCTCTCTGCTAGAACATGTCTGAACACTGTGAACGTGCATACGCACTTTTGACACATTTCCGTGAAAATATGAGATGTTTCACAATCTCAACACAAGTGAGTTTCTGAAACAAGAAAGCATCAAAGCACAAAGATAATTATGCTACAATCTCTGATACCAATATATATATATATATATATATATATATATATATATATATATATATAGAGGAAAATAAGTATTTGAACACCCTGCAAATTTGCAAGTTCTCCCACTTAGAAATCATGGAGGGGTCTGAAATGTTCATCTTAGGCACATGTCCACTGTCAGAGACATAATCTAAAAGAAAAAATCCAGAAATCACAATGTATGATTTTTTTATAATTTATTTGTGTGTTACTGCTGCAAATAAGTATTTGAACACCTGTGAAAATCAATGTTAATATTTGGTACAGAAGCCTTTACAGAGGTCAAACGTTTCCTGTAGTTTTACACCAGGTTTGCACACACTGCAGCAGGGATTGTGGCCCAATCCTCCACACAGATCTTCTCCAGATCAGCCAGGTTTCTGGGCTGTCGCTGAGAAA
>BRDA01046667.1:0-20564 GCA_036984385.1 Crenuchus spilurus
TAGATAGATAGATAGATAGATAAGAGAGTGACAGAGAGAGAGATGGAGATAGATAGAGAGAGAAGATAGAGTGAGATGGAGAGATAAGAGAGATGGAGAGAGGGAGATGGATGGATGGATAGAAAGCTTTTCATACACTTGGGGAAGACGAGACTCATTTGTAAGATCTCAGGTTTATATGAATCAATATCAGATCATTCAAATGAAGATCAATTTGAACTGAACAATTGATTTTTTAAGCCCGCCCCTAACAACGTTCCTTTTAAAGTAACCCATGTTGGCTCCGCCCACAGTCTATCCACACATACCTGGTTGAAGTTGTCCAGGGCTTTGTGCAGGTTGGCGAGCATGCCCAGCGGTGGCTCGTTGGTGATTTTGATGGAGTTCTCCAGGATGCCCTGTGGGATGATGTGGCCCTCGGGGGTGGAGGACGGCTCAGCGCTGATAAAGACCCGAAAGTCCTGGTGGCTGCCTTCACCATGCTGCTCCAGCTTCTTCTCCAAAGTACCCAACCATTTGGCCACCAGGTGGATGTTCTGATTCAGAAAGAAAAGCACAGGGGTGACTGACAGGTCATGGTGTCATCAAAGTGATGATGAACGAGCCGTCTGAACTTCTGCCTGTAGAGAACTGTAGAGGGTGAAATGGATCAGCGTGAGGAACCAGACGGCAAGGCTGAATGTAGAGGGTATATTTTGGGTAGCACAGGTGCGACTTTCTGATTCTCTGGATCAGTCATGTCGTTGATCTCGCTCCTTTACCTGCTGTTTGACAAGCTCGTATCAAACTTTACAGACAAATCGACTGATTTTCCAGGCAGATGCTTCAGTTCAGACACTTTAATACTCACATGTTTAGACGTTTGCCCCAAATGTTTTCTGAAAGTGAAAGTAAAAGTACAGCCTGCACATTAACCACATCAGTGTCAAAACCATGTAACACCAACACAACACGAACCAGCACCGGCCAGTGATCAGTACACACAGCAGCTTTAAGTCCAAAAGACTCTAAACCTTTACTGGGTCTCATTAACATCAGCTGAACTTAGCTTGCTGCACCTTTTAAGGTGGAACTGGAAAATTCTTAGATGATTAAATGTTATTTAATATGCCATTTAAGGTGGTACTGGAAATTTTGTAGCTCAATAAATGGAGTTGCTTCACCATTTAAGGTGGAGCGTTACATTTCTTAAATGAATGAATGTAATTTAATGTGCCATTTAAGGTGGAACAAATGTACTTAGATGACTAACTGCTGCACTATTTAAGGTGGAACTGGAAATTTCTTAGATGATTAAATGTCATTTAATGTGCCATTTAAGGTGGAAGTGGAAATTTTGTAGCTGAATATATGGAGTTGCTTCACCATTTAAGGTGGAATGTTACATTTCTTAAATGAATAAATGTAATTTAATGTGCCATTTAAGGTGGAACAAATGTACTTAGATGACACTGCTGCACCATTTAAGGTGGAACTGGAAATTTCTTAGATGGATAAATGTAATTTAATGTGCCATTTAAGGTGGTACTGGAAATTTTGTAGTTGAATAAATGGAACTGCTTCACAATTTAAGGTGGAATTTTACATTTCTTAGATGAATGAATGTACAGAGTATGTAGTATGTAGGAACTGTGTGTCATGCCCATACTGAGACAAAGAGAATCTCCCCAGGTTAATAACACCCCTGAATTTGACCACAGCTACTTGTCACATTTACTCTTCTATCGTGCCATACAACATATTTTGTCTACAGGAACGTTTTACACTGTTTTTAAACTTAGGTTGGTGAACATTAGCAGAGAGACGAGATTTGGTAGGCTAGGGCTACACCATCACATGACCATCAAAACAATCTGAAAGTCTTATATATAATATACAAATATGATGAGAAATATTAATATAAAATGGTTTGTTAATTTAATTAATAAATGTAGACATATTTATATTAATTACACAGTGACATTTTCAAGCCTTTATTTGTTTTAATGTTGTCAGTTTGGCTTGTAGCTCATAAAAACTAGAAATTCAGACTGTCAAATAAATTATTTTCATATTTTGAGTAAATTACTTTCAAACAATCAACATTAAAATAAAAAAAGGCTTAAAATGTGACTGTGTAATAAATATAAAATATGTGTTTACTTTTTTGACTTAAATTATGAACACAAATGAACTTTTTAATGATATTCTAATTGAGGATGCACTATTACAGCCCATTAGAATCTCCTCTGTCATACAGTATTATATTATCATCTGAATGTGTACGTTTTGCTGCGTTCTGTTGCAGGCGATGTAATATAAAGTTATTAATTTTCTCATATTTTTGTTTCTTGCTCTAAATGACATGTAAATGTGAAAATGCGTGAATGTTCAGATATATTTATCCACATTCTTTGCATATCAAGTCAATAACAGCAGCTTTGAGATTAACAGGAAAGAATAAATGGCAGAAACGGCTCCTTTTCTGAGCTGATGTATTGGTTTAATATACGTATGATAGCAGTTACAGCAGAACGCTAAACTCCTTAACCCCTTAACAATCACAGAGACGTATTACTCATTCCTTATAACTTATTAATAACTCAATCCTGTCCCATGTAGTCATGAATCATAAGCCTTAGGATGTGTCCACAAAGATAAAGAGCCATTAAATTGCCAGGAACTGTGGGTGGTACCAGGGTTCAATTCCTCACTTTGATATCTACATAACTTAAATATTCGTTTCATAGTAGTTTCATTATTCATTGTACTATGAATAATTCACAGTAATTACTGAATAAGACAACTTAAGATTAATAATCCAATATTAACCCTGCAGTTCAAAGTCAAAAATTGGACTTAAGATGATCATTACATACAGTAAACTACTGAAATATGATTTATTTATAAAGCACTCTTTAACCAGCTGGCCTTGTTTACACAGAATCAGCAGAATGAATTCACAGATAATTAAAAAAGATGAGTTACAAAATAAAGAAATGATGGGTCAAAAGGCAAAACACAAATATGATGAAAAGATGGGTAAAAAGAGATAAATCTCAAATGAAAAGTAAAAAAACCCACTAAAATACCTCATATTATCACAGCCTCTCACTGTTTAAATAGAAGCTTGTGTACATAGGCTTTAAGCACTGTTTTAATAACCAAGATAGAGGGTCTTGACAAATAATGTTGCATAAAGGGGGTTAGACCATGTAAGCTAGGTTTACACTAGAGGATATAAACTGATTTTTCTGTCCTTGATCGTTGTTAGTCGTAAAGGAGCCCCACTTTACCCCGTCTGCACTGTAACACCACACACTTTAAGAGTAACACACCTGACCAACAGCTCTGAGCCTCAAAACACTGTGAAGGTTTCTCACAAACTAGATGTAAACAAACATGGTGGATGATGGTGAAACTATTTGAACGTTTCTGCTCACAGAAAAGAAAAGGATGTTAAACCAGAACAGCTCTCATTATAAAGACAGTCCACACGTCCACCTCACTCACCATTTAACCACTTTTATCTTCTCCTGTACACACTCACACCTTCAGCTCAGCTCAGCTCTCATTGGCCGATGGTGTTTCAGGAATGACGTCAACATCAGAGAATCAGCTCCGCCCCCCATTACAGGACACCGTCTAAATACTGAACGTGTTTATTTATGATTCTCAATGGGGAGCAGCCCTGACTGCATCTGGGAAGATCATCGGATACCATCACCTTAAAATTGGGAGACAATTATCTGGAGGAGCAAATCAGCCCAATTATCCTGTAGTGTGAACCAGGCTTTAGTAGTGCTGTACCCTCTTAAGCACCTTGGAACCAGCGGTGGTTCTAGTCTTCCATTCTAGACTCTTATAACTGAAGTATAACTCAACGAATGTTCAGAGCAGTTGCTGGATAATACGCCGTACAGGAATCAGGAGCTTAAGGACAAATAAAAGCACTATAAACTGTTTCCTGTTCTGTAATGGTAGTCAATGACTAGTGTCTCACTCTCTTGTGACAAATAATACTCCAAGAGATTAAATGTAGATGATTTCTAATGACTTTCGACTGGGTTATTACCATGTTTGATCTGGCACACTTTGATCTGACAACCAGATGCTTTGTTTACACTCTCACGTGTCAGGCAGAGGACATGGCCTACCGAGAATATCCCAAATTAACAATCCAGAGCAACAGCTCACTTAACGGGTAGAACCTAAAGTACTCTGCAGAGCAGCCTTTCTTTGTGACAGCTCAGCTTAGAAACCAGGAGAGAGGTCTTAGTGTAGACAGGCCACGCTGCAAACTGCATACTGATCTCACAGCAGTGATAAAAGCCGGCACTGCTTTCCTGCAGTCATTGTGTACAACACTGCTGAATTACAATGGCCAAAGGTTATGTGAGGCGGTCACATTGTAATGGAGAGATAATTATTCCCAAGAACACATCTGAACTGAGTTTCTGTAAACTCTTGTAAAGAAGTGATACGCAGTGACAAATCCCTATTAGCGCTATTGAGGTCATTGACAGTGTGCGATGTAAACAAAATAAGCACCGAAATAACTTCCAGACCTCTGATCAGACTGTGCTTGATTGAAGCTCTACCTCCAATGAGCCAGCATCACTATATGTTTTACCTCTGTAATATGAGAACTTTAGAGAAACAACATTTAATGTGATGAGAGTATTCTGAGAGATTTTAAACGTCTTCATCATTAAGAATCATTCACACAAGGCCCTGAGTGGCTCAGCAGGCTAAGACGCTGACACTATTGGTCCGTTTGAAACTAGAGACCCTGCACTTTCCTCCGAGCGTGTTGGCTCCCAAGGGACGATGTATCAAGCGGTAGTTCGAAAAGAGGTGGTGGCTATATCACACGACGGAGGAGGCTTGTGCATGTCTTCACCCTCCTAGCGTCAAGGACAGTGCAAAGTGATGGGGAGCCACTAATGGGTTGGGTTAATTGGCGACTACCGCATTTGGGAAAGGGAGAAAATTGGAAAAAAAACATTCACACAAAATAAAAGGCTTTAAACATTCAGCTCACAGTAATAAAAGCCTGCATTGTTTGTTTGCAGTCACTGAATAGCAACGAACCAAAACGTTCTGGCCAAATATATAGACTACACTGTTGGGCCTCCATGTAGACCCACAGAGGCCAGGACTCTGAAGATGCCCTGTGGTATCTCTCCAGCTTGGGAAGGTGATCCTGCCTTAAGTGGAGGAGTTTAAGTATCTCAGGGTCTTGTTCACCAGTGAGGATAAGGAGGCGAGGGAGATTGACAGGTGGATTGGTGCGGTGTCAGTGATGTAGACTCTGGTGAAGGTTACTGCTTGGTCTACATTCCAACCTTCACCTATGGTCACAAATTTTGGGTAGTGACCAAAACAACCAGATCACGGATACAAGAGGATGAATTTCCTCTGCAGGGTATCATATAGATACCATATAGAACCTGTTTCTCCAATGAGCTTTTCCTTTTCTGCTCCTCATGTTCCCAAAAAGATAACTTTAAAGGAGAAGGAAACATTTTTAATGTTAATGTATGTTAATGTAGTAACGTAGTAATTTTGTACCATTTCTCCTGGTCATCATGAAACATTCATACAATATAAAAGGTAGCTGGGTGAGCTGTAAATTGCATCCTGAGCCCACAGCAGTGATAAAAGCCTGCACTGCTTGCCTGCAGTATCTGTATATAACAAGCCTGGATCACAATGGCCAAAACACAGGTTATTTGAGGCTGCCATGTTGGAGATGCAGGATAATGTGTGCTCAAAAAAGCACTTAAACACACTTCTATTTGAATTTCAATGGACGATGGTTAGGGGATCCGCATCCACAAAAGAAGAAGAAGGGGTCCGTCTGAGTGAGGAGTGCAAAAGAAAACAGAACGGCGTCTTCCAGCTCATCACTGCAAATGAAAGCCTTCTCCCTCGAAGGCAGAGAGCGACGGAGAGACGTCGCCGAGTGCAAATGAATTCCTCAGGACGTTTCTCAGCAGAGAGGAGAGAAACAGTTAATGCGGTGGCGTCTGAGAAGAGGTGTTTTGATTGCTGTTAACACCACGCACTCGCTGTTGTAGCGGGTTAACGAGAGTTTGGCTGGTGTGTCCTGTTTTTCGCCTTCCCCTGGCTAAAACACGACGCCTTATCAAGCGCTCGCACAGCGGGGACACTGCAGCTGTGGCGTGTGCGCTCGCGGGAGAGGAGATGCACCGGAGTTTGCAATCAACAGCTTCAGAGCTGCATGAAGTGATTATACAATTACTGTATCTGATTCATTAGGCATAACCTGGTAAAGACATAATTAAATAATCAGACATAGAAAAAAAAGCATGACAAGCCCTTGCCTTGAGCATCAAACACACTAAGGCTGAATGACAGCTTCTAGTACACTCCACATAGAGAATCCTTCATGGTTCTGGAGTCATATGTCATTTTAACCTTTACACCACTGGTTCTCACACACTTCTTTTCCCTCACGTCCCCTTATAACTGTGCTAGTATACGTACTACACAAACATATGGAAAACATGCTCCTTTTCCATCCTCTCATCACCAAATTCTTTGCACTATGGACTGTAAAACGAGACTTTTCCCATGAAACGGACCGTTTGCCACGCATGCAGATGTGACTTGAGCA
This sequence comes from Crenuchus spilurus, assembly GCA_036984385.1. NCBI lineage: Eukaryota > Metazoa > Chordata > Actinopteri > Characiformes > Crenuchidae > Crenuchus > Crenuchus spilurus. The sequence continues at coordinate 6,623 of BRDA01046667.1, forward strand.
TTCTGGATCTGTGCAGTTGAAATATTCAATGAGAGGCACATCTGTAAGCAACGAAACTTTCACAAAGATGAGCTAGTGCACTCTTTTCCCTGCTCGAGTGAGCTGTGCATTGCCAAAATGTGATGCTCTACAGCGAGGCTTCCAGAGAGGGATGTTTCCGCATTGCTAATGATTCAAAATGACTCTAGGCTGTGAACTGTGGAGACAGTCCCTAAAACAGTAGCATGGCTCAGGGGTTAAAAGGCGCTAGATTAAGGTGGATTAGTCTCTCTGGAGGCAGGGTTCAAATCCCACCGCTGCCAGGTGGCATTTCCAAAGCGGAGTGATGCAGCAGAAGCGTGCTGGGCCAAGAGGTCAATGGATCGAAACCATGCTTTGCTAATAGGTCTGTGTGCTTTCCTTGGGGGCAGCCATGGCCTGGTGGTTAGGGATCTGGACCGGAAGGTCATCAATGGCAGGTCCCTGGGCGCTGTGGATAGGGGCTACCCACTAATTCGGGCAGTGTTCTCACTGCCTCTTTAGTATATTCACTAGTGTGTGTATGTGTTTCATTGCTCTGTGTGCAAGCACATTGGTCAATAATTGTGTACATAAACTATATGTGTGTGTGTGTGTGTGTGTGTGTACTGATTGGGCTGCAGAAAGGTGCTGAAAGGAGAAAGATGTTTGCACGGCTCAAGGCTGCACTTATATAGCACTTATAGAATCTGTGATATCTGAGACAGAACGTTTCGTATGACTCCTGGCATCAGGATATGGCCACGATCAGGTGAGAGGCGGCAGGTGACAGCCTCTAAAAGTAAAGTGAAATGCGCAGCATATTTCTTCTCTCCCCCCCCCCCCCGAAAAAGTCATTAAAAGTTGAATGCTGCTGTGGCAGACACTTTGCAATAATAGCTCCCATCCTGAGCTATCTCACCTTGTTCCTCTCGATGCTCTCCTATTCACTGTTCATTGGAGGCCTTTAAGAGTACATTTCGAGACAAGAGGCGGGGGTGGGGGGGATGGTGGTGCGGCCAGTTTAGGCCACTTGATTCCCAGGACTGTGGATTTTCTCTTCCAATCTCAGCAATTGATTGCCTCTCCACAGCGAGTGGATTTCTGCATTTCTTGTCTGCCGGAGCCCCGTGTGCTGCAATATAATTAACCTTCACTGGAGGGGAACTTTCCATTGACCCAGAGAGCTTCCCGGCAAAAGCCTGAATTCGTAAGTGAGGCTGAGGGAGACGGGGCCAAGGGCCCGGCCGGTGGCGGGGACGGACGGCCGGACGGACAAATGGAGGGGGGAGGATGACGCACGGGAGGAAGGCGAGCCTCTCTCTGAAAGCATTGATCCGGACTTGTATGCAAAGGTAATTAAAGAACTGCTTGTCTCCGCGCCCCCCCACCCCCCACCTCAGAGGCACAAGGTACGCTTTAAAGCAGCTCGAGGATTTAAAGAAAGAATACCACTGCTGCCATTCCTAGCTGCCAATAAAAGCCATTAGGATTCTATATGTGTGCCTGTTTAGAAAGTAAAATGCACTCCTGGCACGCCGAGATAGGGCAGCGTGATCCATGTGAATGTGTACCTTCTCTTTTTTCAGAGGTGTAACCACAATATCGATCAAAACCCACTAAGATACCTGGACTCGAGCTGTGCTCTCTGAACATATTGATCCAGTGACTTTATAAGCCGAACCATATGCATTTGGCTAATATGTAATTTTTCATTATGCTCATAAGCAGCTGTGGCTTGGGCGGAGTGTGCAGAGTGTGTTTTCGCACTGACATTTGGATGGAGTGGAAGCAATCTAATGGACTCATTAGTGGAGTGCATCTCTCTCCCTGGGGTGTGCCATCATACTGACTGGGAGTAAGGACACATCACCCCCCCAAAGCAGGCCCACCGGGCCATTAATCACCAGAGAGGAAACTCGGGCCGTTGGTACACACGCTAGCTCGAACTGCATTTGCACAGAAGTGCTGCATGCTGAGGCACTAGTTCACAATGGGTTAACTGGTAAAGCCCAAACAAACGCCTGGAACTGAGCGCTGTGGATGATTTAGGTATAAAGTAAGCAGAATGGACAAGAGCCAGCTGTAGCACACCACTGCATTACCTGTAAAATGACCCAGTGGCCTTCACGGGCAGCTAGGTCCAGAGTCTGCTCAGCCACCACCTCCTGCCCCTGACCCAGGGACACGTTGTGGAAGTTACGGTTATCAAACGTGTAGCCCAGCTTCCGGCCTGCAAGACAAAATATCATAACAAAACTGGATTTCACAGATGTTTGTTCATCACAGTATGTGACTATTTTACACAAAAGAGGAGAAAGAAGTGGCTCAAATGTGGCTGTATGTTAGTCAAACGAGAGGTTTGGTGAGAAATCCAATTCTCACAATTATTTGTTTACGCCAGATACAGTCCATCAGTCAAGACAGGCCAACATCGCTAACAAACACTGGAACTCGGTTGTTATCCAAACATCATTTTCATGAAAATATTTTACTCTCAAATAGCAGGCAGGTGTCACCAACTAAAGTGTTTTAAAATATGTAAATATAAATTAATCCAATTTAAAACTAAATTTCCTGAAATGGCTGCAACAGCATTCAGCTGCTGAGCTTTTTCTCTGTTTTATAGTCACATTAATACAGAATAATAAAATAAAAGAAGCAATACTTTAAAACACACAATGACTAGAGACTGAAAAAAAGCATCTGAACTCAGATCTGGAGTGGGAAGATGACATAAAAATTATCTGGGTGACAACAATAGCGTCCTGGTGTTTGTTAGCAATACTAGCATGTAGCTAATTTACAGCTAATTTACATATACAGTCATGGACAAGTTTGGAAACATGTCTCCACTTAATGACAACATGTAGAGCACATGGAAAAGGACATAAATTAGATTTTTTGTTATTCCTTTTAAGCTAATCTAAGATGCTAATCATTCCTTTATAGCTAACCTAATATGCTAACAATGCTAGCATGTTTCCAGCTATGCTCAGGCTTCTGCATGTTAATTTGTCAAATTTCTACTACCTTTAACTTGTATATAAATATACATTATATATACACATACATATAAATCTTATATATACAATTGTATGATGGTAGATCCATGTTTTCTGGACACTACTATGATGCTACAATGCTAATACTACAGCAATACATACACTAGTAAATGGCTATTAGTAGTATTACCATTCGGTCTCTTCACAAATCCCAGAATGCACCGCGCAACCGGCAACATCTGGTTCACCATTTTCTCTTGTTTATGTCTGTGCCAGCTACGCTACATACACTGTTTACAACTTTATTTGATAAGTAAATACTTACGTGATATCTACTAGCTTTTGTAACTATATGCAGATAATATGTCTTTGGATATTAAACATCATATCTTGTTGTGTCAACTTGTATTTTCAGTTTACGCAGTGGGTTTTTAGTGTAAACACGCTGTTGCATGCTATCACTTCAATGTAGGCCAGTGTGGCATGTAGCGTGATATTGTAGCTTAGCATTGATAGCACGGTGAACCGGATGTTGCCGGTTACGCGGTGCATTCTGGGATTTGTGAAAGGGGCGAATGATAAAATTTTGTATTAGTGTAGTATTTGCGCTGCAGTACCCTGACTCTACCATGATGGTACTTTTTGTAAGGGTATTTTGGTTACAGAGTTATATTGATTTAAAATAAACTAATTTAATCCTGCATAATGGGCATATGTCACAGGTACTGGAATGCTTGAGTGCTTGGTTTAAACATGTCCATTAGAGTAATTACATTTTCTACTAGTGGAAGTTAGCTGGACTGGTGTTATGTGCAGTCTCATTCTCAGAGCATTTCTTCCAGGCTAGCCTTCACCAATTGATTACTGTGTGCTTTGGCTGTGATTTGATTAGTCACACTCACACACGCAGGCATGGCTAATCGATCTCCACACTCCTCCAGGAGCCTTATGAGATCCACTCGTTCAAAATCACATGGTGCATGGACAGCCAGTGCCAGCCCAGTGATAGAAAAAGTCTGTCTTTGAAGCAAATGCTGGGCTGTTTACCAACCAGCCGTTCGCCAAGAAGAATTTATTCTGCAGAGAGTCGACCGCAGTGCTGCAGACAATCAGCCATCCGTGGATTTGAACGCGAGAGCATTGGAAAAAAAGAAAAAGATCAAGGCTGAAAAAGGAGAAAACACTTCACAACTAAAGTACCGTGCTTCTCCACGTCCTTCAGTGGGTCAACTCCGGGAGAGAGGATGAAGAACATGGGAGTGGCAGCTCCAGATTCTTCAAAGGAGACAGCAAAGTCCAGCGAGCGGCCAATCACGTACTTACTGCCCAGCTTTTCCTCCACAAAATCCCTGTCCGGAGAAATGTCCTTCATTACACTATTCAGACCTGAATACGTCATTTAAAGGTTCATTACGGAAAAGTGTATTTAAGCCTGTTTTCGTTGATACTCAAAATATTCAAATATTTTAATTGATTTGTAATGAGCTATAAGCCAAACTGATCAACGGTCCTGAGACGTCACTTCACATGTAACGAATATAAATGACTGTTTACCGTTCTGAGTCAAATTACAAACACAAACAAACCATCATGTTCTCATTTTTTGTGATGCTCTAATGCAACAATCAGTTGAGAGATGTTGCAGAGATGTCTCAGATAATAAATCATAAGGAAAGTCATTATGAACATTCAGGCGTTTTCCTGGGTTATCAGTTACAAGCCAGCATTCAGATGACAAGAGGACTCACAGGACGAGTCCTATCAGACTAGCAGGGCTCTCTTCAGACCAAAGGGCATCACAACTGTCCAGGCCAGGATTGTACAGGGTAGTTGATAGGTTTGTCTCAATATCTGGTGAGCTAGGCAGTGTTATAACCATCATATGCCCTTATAAGACAGACTAATGAGATGCTCTACTTAAAAAGTGATGACGGCACTTATGCCGATCCTGCTGTCGTGCCCCCTGTCAGCTCTGACACTCCAACTCCCATAGTGCACTCTCCCAACCAGGGGTGGATTTAGAAGCTCTGGGGCCCCAAGCAATGTCATGTGTGGGGGCCCTGATCAAACATAATTTTTTATAGTTATGGTGCGGTACAGGCATAAACATAAATTAAATTATTATTATTGATTATTAATAAATATAAATTATTATACATACATTTTAAACATTACTTAAACATTTTTATTCATAATATTTTATATTAATAATATACTAATAATAACTATAATCATTATTATTATTAAAATAAAAGAATATTCATCATTAATTAAATATTAATTATTAAATATTAATAAACTGTTAAAATCGTGTAATATAAAATTATCACCCAATTCTGTGTTACACCTTGATAATCAACTTCACTCCAATTCATTATCACCAATGTTACACTTATGTTTGGACTGTATGGTCAATAGACCTCATTTACACATAATTATACCTCATTTTTGAGTAAAAATTAACAGAAGGTCTGAATTATTTTGATAACAGTTACACTTAGAGACATGTAAATAGATGGCTCATCACAGACTGGTACGCACACAGAGACAGAGAGAGAGACAGACAGACAGAGAGAAGCAGGTGAACAAGGCCTACAGGCCTAATCTAAACCGCGACCCTGATAAGGATTAAGCAGGTGTGATAATGGATGGATGGTTTGAAAGTTCAGATGCTGACGGAGTGACCGCCAATCACACGTTAGCAAGAACAGAGCCGATGAGCTTGTGAGCAGTCTAAAGAGAAACAGGCTTCTGACTGAGTGGCTGTTTGTGCTGGGTCCTAGTGCTCGACCTGTCTCTTTTAAGTATAGAGTAACACTGTGTTTGGATGGAAAAATCAGCAGAGAACCAAAACTGTCTTTTTTTTGGCCAGCAGGGGGCCCCCTGATCTCCGGGGCCCCAAGCAATTGTGTGGTTTACGTGTTGGTTAAGTCCGCCCCTGCTCCCAACCCATTCAACCAATCAGAGACTAGTTCACAGAACACCCTCTTCAGAGAACTAATCGCTGAAACCTGTCCGGATCTAGACTTCCTATATAACCTCTTTCAGCCGAAACTCTTTTTGTGTAGTGTCTCTGTTCTCAGTGTGTACCAAGCCTTATAACTGTTCAAGTCAACATCGGGGTGTTTCCATGTTCTGCATGGGTTTCCTTTGTGGTCTCCGGTGTCTTCCCACAGTCCAAACACAGGTTCAGTTGAATTGGATTGTCTAAAATGTCAATGTGTGTGTACCAGCAATAGACTGGCACCATGTCCTGTGCTTGGCTAGGATACTCTGCAATGCCCTGCCCTGCGCCCGCTGTGGGGGTACGAGACTAACTGTGACCCTGATCAGGATTAATTGGATAAGATCACTGACGGATGTACCGATTATCCATATTTTGACTTTTTCGCTGCGTTTTGACCTCGGCCTGTTTATGCACACTTGATCTTACGTTATTGTTCACCTAATTTTTTTAATTGGTTATATTTCCTGTTTTGCTCCTTCTGAATGGCAGTAAAGCTTCTTATCAGTATCTGCATTTGTCAGCACTTCCTCAGTTTTCTCTCCAAAGAAACTGCTATTGCATAATAGTTTAATAAAAAAAATAGTTTTTAGAGCAATTTTAGTGGAATAGCTAAACATAAATTTAAAAATCACATTGCCGCTGGCCGCTAAGCTGCACCGCATTGCATTGTGGGACTGCCCTAACGACTGAGGAAGCTCTCCTGAAATTCAGTGAAAATCAGGCCTCAGTCGGCAGCGTTTTGAGGTGAGAACTGAGACAGACTTCTTCTCGGGGGCTCATACTGTGAGATAAAATGCTGTCTGTGTAGGGCTCACTAGATACTGAGACAGAGCCTGTATGTCAGAAAGACATGGATAATGATGTGCTGGATAATTATCACCTCGTTGTCGTTTCATTGGCACGTCTGACCTGATTGCGTAGGTCATTCTATCTGGCCGTAGAGCTCGCATCATGCACAGTCTCTGCAGGGATGTCTTATTCTTCCACTCCTGAGGGAACTTCTCCTTTTCTGGACACTCAGACTCCACAAACTTCTTCCAGCGCTTGGCGGAGCCTTCAATGTCCCGGTCCAGGTTACGGAACTCGTCCATGGTACAAAGTGCCTGGAACAACAGACTTTAGCATTCAACGAGCTGTACACATGGAGGACTAAGGACTAAGGTTTTGGCAGTATGTTGGTTATATCACGCTGGTGGGAGCCATGAATCCAAAGGCTTAAAGGGTTCTTTGCATGATGAAAGGGTTCTTCAAATTGACAAAGAATGTGCTGTAGATGGTTCTATATTGAAGCTTTTTTGCAGAAATGGTTCTATCTAGCACCAAAAAATGGCTCCCCCATTAATACAACAGTACTAGAACCCATTTTGGTGCTCTATAGAAACTTTTACAAAAATCTACTGCATAGAACCATCTACACCACATTCTTCATCAGTCTGAAGAACCCTTTAATCATGCAAAAAGGGTTCAAAGATTCATCTTTTTAAATGCTAATAAAAATGTTTGCAAATCATCACTTAAGTCCACTTAAACATTAATCATGTTATACATTAAAGACTTTGGCTCAAATGTTTTTTTTTTAATAACTAAAATGTTTGAGCGTTCTACATCAAAACAAAACCACATCATCACATCACTTCCCAAAAACCAGATGTTTTCAGATGTGCTGATATATTGTAAAAGAACACTCTAAACATGTCTAGTCAAGACTTTTGAGCTCAGAACTGAATAAACAGAGGTATTGGCTCCACACTGCTCATTACAGTTTTTAGACATTGTATGTGGTTTTATTTCTAAAGATTAACTAATGTGAGGCGACACTCTGTTTTCACTCATTCAGTGGTTCCTATATTGAATTTTTATGAGATAGGTGTGAACTCTCACATGAAAGGTCTTTTGTTCAGGTTCACATTTTATGTATTCCACAGCCAGTAATCCACCAATGGAATGTCCAGAATTACCATGTCATTATCATATGAATGACAGATCATGAAATTTGGCTAGAAAAAATGTGCAGCTGTCTGAATTGCTCTGAAAAACATGTCTCTGCTTATTTAAACTCCTCTCACATACACCTAAAAATATATTTAGATTCAAGCTATATATATTTGAAAACTAGACCCTTGAATGTTTCCTTGCTATGTTTAGTTTCTAAGATAAAATCTTGCAGAGTTATAAAAGCGTTTTTGCAGAATTTTGCTAATATGCTGCTGGCGGGAGTATTGACTCCAGAGGGTTAAAGACACAGTTTAAACAGGGTTAACAGGGTTAAAGATTACAGTCGTGTTTCCATTGCAGTTTTGCGCAAAACTTTATCGATATTCTGTTTTGTTGAATAGTTTCACAATTTTGGTGTTTCCATTAAATGTGAAATACTTTTATAAAATCACGTGTGAATATGTTTGTTCTCGTGATAAGTCATTACAAACATGGCGGCAGTGGATGTAAACACATACTTCAGCTTTATACACACTGCTACCACGGCACTAGTGCTCATCATCAGCCATCAGAGGAGACGGAGACTTATCGAGGCTTTGGAGCGACAAGCCCCTTATACTTGGGAGCGGCTACGTATGCGGCGTTTTTGGGAAACTGTAGTCGATGGTTTTACAGAAGAGCTGTGGATTCAACATTTTAGAATGACACACTCAACTTTTAATGAACTTTGTGATGCTGTGAGATCTCTAGTGGAGCAGCTGCACATTGTCCAAGGATTCTCCTCATTATTCCAAATATGCCGCGTCATCTTCATCCTCTTACTTTCTGTTGTTGTCTTCATCGTCGTCGTCTTTTTCACCAATAGAAACGTTCGGTTGTTGATCACGTGACTCCCTTAATGTGAAAAAAGTCTGTTCAAGTGTTTCCATCACACTTTTGTTATATAAACCAATTTGGATACGACTGAGAAACCACCTCATCTTAGCGCAAAAGACTTTTATCAGAAATGTGAGTTTTTTAGAAATTGTAGTGTTTCCATTAAGCACATTTTTATTCGCAATTCTAATTTGCGATATTTCAGGGTCAATGGAAACACGACTACTGAGATCCTTGTCCATGCTTTCATTATTTCATGGTTAGATGATTGTAGCTCCCTTTTGACACGGCTCCTACTTATCTGTCTGTGCTTTACATCCACCTGAGTCTGGCCTGCTTTTCTGCCTCCTTTGTGAAAGGCACTATATAAATGTGCATTATTATTATTTATATTATTATTATTATTATTATTATTATTTATATTATTATTATTATTATTATTATTATTTATATTATTATTGGTCTTTGCACTGAGAGAACTTGTGCTCACTGAAACCTCTTGAAAAGCTGTCACCAAACTTTTGACAGGCGTGTAAATGTAAGTCAGTGCAGCCTGGTGTGATTTTAGAGGTACAGAGTGTACACAGTTGTAAGGCTTTGAAATGAATAAAACATTAGGGACTCGTTTAGTATGCGGTTTATATTGCATGCGTGTCCGTGTTGTAATTGCTGAGCGAGCTGTGTTGGAGTTCGTCAAAGCGAAGGCCGGAGACAAAGGAAGACCTGGAGCGAGAAAAGGTTCAGAAGCGCCACCGGTGTGAGTGTCAGGGCGTTAATCTAATCTAACTGCAAAGCAAATTGTCTTTATGCTGCTTAAATTGCTGAGCAAACATTAGACTTCCTTCATAACTGAGGGGCCCAAAGTGCTGAGGCAGCGAAACAAAGGCTCTATTATTGCAGAGTTATATTTATCCACAGTGAGACATACGCCGGTCCCCGAACATTCAGAGCAGCCGGCCCAACCTGAAGGTGCTGAAACCGGCAGGACGCTGATGACTCATAATCCTCAAAAAGCCTTGCTTATGAAAAACAGACGTCTCTACACTGCAGTTTAGCATCCTCAACTTTCCCTCTTTCCAGAACCAGCCCGGCTCGCCCGCACGTTGACAGTAGTTGTGTTTGCAGGGCTCCTCTTGGCTGCACTGGTTCTCCCAGGAATAAAAAGTAAGTCTCAAAACTTCAGGAAGAAGCCCGAGTTAAAGAGCAGCACCAGTGATGATCAACACAGGATTTATAGTCTTAACTGACAAAAGAAGCAAAGTCTTGATCATCACAGCACATTAACAATTAACAGTTTTCATGTTTTTTATATTAACATATTAGATTTTATTCATGAACCTATTTAAATTTATGGTAATTATGTAGAGATGCACCAAATATTCGGCAACCAAAATTATGTGAAAAGACAGAATAATTTATACTAGGGATGTTTTTAGAAAATCTCAGTGTCAGTCTACCTTTCACACACACACACACACACACACACACACACACACACACACACACACACACACACACACACACACACACACATCATTGTAAAAATGTGAGGTGTGTGTGTGTGTGTTTTGGGTTAATTCTTCATGTAAACATAAATATTTGTAATAATGGTATGTTGAGTGTTTCTTGAACAATTACAATATTCTTTCTCTTAAAATTTATTTTCATATTCAAACAAAACCCGTTATTGTAATTAAAATATCCCTAAATGAAACAATATCAAAGCAAATCAAGTCAAACTGAATTGGCACCACTGGAATCAAATCAATTCAAGAATTCAATGGTGATGCCCAGCCCTAATTTATACTGAACATTAACGCTTTAATGACACTGTGAGCTGTTTGTAGTTCTGGGCTGTAAACAGAAGCAGAGTGTAAGTTTACTGCAGTAACATTAGTTTAATGTTGGTTTAACAGTCAGAATTGTGCTTTTCCTCACCAACAAAACACAGATTCACCAGCACAGTTACAGTTTGGTGCTGAAATGGAAGAAGACAACAAACTACAAGCACAACCTTTACTAAACTACACTTGTTATGATGAAGCCAGAATACAGCCGCTTAGCTTTGTGTTTGTGCTCCGTGCTGCAGTGTTAGGGAGCGTCTCACAATTAGCAGAAGAAATCAAGTAGCCAATGACAGTCATTAAGGTCATTAATGTGGTAAAGTCTTCATTACTATCATAAGTGTTATACTGATCTTGCTTTAATTGTTAGCCACCATGTCATAAAATGGAGCTAGTGAAGTCAGTAAACAAACTAAAAAACATTGATTTTAAGGCTTCCCTTTTAAATATTAACATGCTCTGAAAGCTTAGAGGATACACTTGCCATTAAGATTTAGTTTATTACGGAACAGATGTGACAAGTGGGTAAACTTTTGCGTAAGCATCATCCTCAGGGACGTCTACACTAATGTAAGACTCGCTCAGCTCGTTATTTGCATCTGAGCATCTAAAAGTGCAAAGGGACTGCAGCTTCTTCCCACAAAACGAGCTTGTGCAAACTGTGATTTGGATGATGTAAGTGTGATGTAAAGTCTTCTGTTAGGGCGCAAATAATCCATTACAGGAGCCATTCATATTTTATAGACTGCATTATTAGTCTAAGCAGACGCAGATGACAGCCGAGTGCATTAAATATGCAAGTCTAACGACCTTTACAATGTCTCACCTTGATCCCTCCCCACGAGTGATGAGACAGGAAGTCCACAGGTGATGTAACACCGGGATGGACGGGATACCTCAGCAGAAAGTCCAGTTCAGTGGGGTTGATGTCTTTATTCATCAGTAAAATCTGTGAGGACAAGAGAGAGAGAGAGAACGTCTCATTTTAACATCAGTCAAAACACGCTTTACATAGTGACCCATGATCTGTCATAACCCTACAACATCATTACAAACATCCCTAAACGTGTCTTTAAGGCTCGTCCTGAAACATTCACTGCTGTAACCCTTTCATCAATAACTTATTAGTGAATTATGTTTGTTTTTATTACACACGCCATTTAAAATTTATTTATTTTTACTAATTATTATTTGTTGATTATAATAGAAAATACAAACACACAAATATTTTTTTATACTGAATATTTATTTAGAAGTGAATCTTTGTGACTCCTGGTGGCAGGAAAGAGAATCACAGGCTTGAAATCTCCGGCTGACGCCAATTTCACACAAATCATTTAAAACTCACTTTCACAGGAATTATTAGACATATTTAGTTAGAAAATGAGCATTTCTAGGAAAGTTATGAAAGGAGAGGTCTGGAAAAAAAGAAAAAACGAAACAATTTTTTGTTTGAACACTGAGGTCAAATGACTGGCTCCCTGCGCTTTTACTAGCATGAGTATCATTTAAAAGTGATCACAAAAAAAATTTATATTGTGTATTTTCAATTTGTGTTCATAATTTAATAAAAAAATATATAAAAAGTGACATTTTAAGCCGTTTTGTTTTACTGTTGATCAGTCTGATTTAAAGCTCATAAAAATCTGAAATACAGAATCTGAAATGATTAGTTTGAGTAAATGACTAAACAAAGAGCATGAGCATTAAAACATGTAACAAGTAATAAATATTAGATATAAGACAGATTACATTTTTAAATTAAATTATGAACACAAAAGAACAATATTCTCATTTTTGGAGATGAACTAGTAATTTAATATTATAATGTAATAGCAAAAAAAAAATATTGATGACTAATAACCCAAAACAGAATAATCAGTAATTGTACTTAAAATTAAAATTAAAATTAAAATGTATATCAGCTGATTACTGATTAGAGCTTTAAAATCACAACATTTTCTCAAATCCACATTCAGTTCATTAAACCAGCTGCCTGCCATAACATGTGACCAGCACTATGTTTGGTTTATAAAACCCAGTAAAATATTGATCACATAAACAGATGCTGTATATGACTCGTCTCCCGCTGTTCTGACAGCTGCAGTGATTTTACCTGGAACGCGAGCTGGGCCGTGTATGTGAGTTTGTCGCACTCAAAGAGGCCGCGGGTGGTGTACTGGAAGACGGAGGATGTGATGCTGTCAATCAAATTCAACACTCTCTGTTTCAAGGCTTCGTCTGGAGATGCCTTCAGTACAGCCTTCTGGAACACAACACTGAAGGCCTGACAGCACACACACACACACACACACACACAAGTCAGACAAACAGACGGATTATAAACCAGCTCCAAATATTTCCATTTTTGAGCAATTAATCACAGGGCTGTTGTTCCATCAGCCTCAAATGAGGCATTTTAGAAAGCGCTTTTCGCAAAAGATCACACTAGTCTCTCCTGCATAAATTTGTATAAAAGAAAGAAGCAATTATTTCCTGATAGCTGCAGATTGTATCTTGTCACAGCATGGAGACTGTGTGGATATATGAGAAAGCCTTTCAACAGAGACTACCAGCAACTTAATTATGCATTTTTAATCTATCTTCTGCTAATGCTCGAAAAAATCTTCTGCAGAAAGCTGACAACTTGTCCATATCGTAAACCACACAGCCGCTTCCATTTCTGCAAGTTTGTGTGACAGTGTATTGTATTAAATGTCATATTTTCCAATAGGTGAAAACAGAGAGAGAGACAGAGACACAAAGAGAGAGAGAGAGAGAGAGAGAGAGAGAGAGAATGAGACGGAGAATGAGAGAATGAGAGAGAGATAATATGAGAGAATGAGAGAGATAATATGAGAGAATGAGACAGAATGAGAGAGAATGAGAGAGAGAATATGAGAGAATGAGAGAATGAGAGGGAGAATTAGAAAGAGAATAAAAGAGAAAGAGAATAAGGGAGAGAATGAGAGAGAGAGAAAAAATAAGAGAGAGAATATGAGAGAGAATGGGAGAGAATGAGACATAGAATGAGAGAGAATGAGACAGAGAATGAGAGAGAGAATGACAGAATGAGAGAGAGAATGAGAGAAAGAGAATGAGACAGAATGAGAGAAAGAATGAGACAGAGAAAGAGACAGAATGAGAGAGAGAAAGAATGAGAGAGAAAGAGACAGAATGAGAGAGAGAAAGAGAATGAGAGAGAGAAAGAGAGAATGAGAGAGAGAGAGAGAGAGAGAGAGAATGAGAGAATGAGAGAAAGACAATGAGAGAGACAA
>BRDA01046673.1:8734-19955 GCA_036984385.1 Crenuchus spilurus
TAAAAATTACTTGACTCTGATTTTGTTTTTTTTTTGAGAGTTTCTTATACTATCTTTGAGAGTTTTTTTTTTGTTTTAGTCTCAGTTCATTAAAAATTTCTTCTTTGTGTTCTAAGAGAGTTTTTCCCTTTGAGTCTTGGTTCTTTAGTGGTGCTTCCTCATACACTGAGGGATCTTATTTTGAGTATTGGTTCCTTAGTGGTTCTTCATCATGCATTGAGGAATCTTATCATTTTGAGTTTTGGTTCCTCTAATGTTTCTTTATCATGTTCCACTAGAGATTTTTAGTTTTAGTCTCGGTTCATTAAAAATGTCTTCTTTGTGTTCTAAGAGAGTTTTCCATTTGCGTCTTGGTTCCTCAGTGGTTCTTCCTCATGTACTGAGGAATCATCATTTTGAGTCTTGGTTCCTTTCAAGTTTCTTCCTTGTGTTCTTAAAGACTTTTTCCATTTGAATTGTGGTTCCTCTCACGTTTCTTCCTCATGTTCTTAGAGAGTTTTTTTAGTCTTGGTTCTTTTCAGTGCTCCTTCTTATAATTACAATGCTGTACATAGAACAGTATATAGTGTAGTAGTGAGGGAGACAATAAAGGGAATTCAGACAACACTTACTTACACCAGAAACAAATAATTTTGACCTTTTGCCATTTAAATAATCTGGAACATCAACGATGGAGGCTGCATCAAAATATATCTCAGTGCATTTGCCTGTAAGTAGTGTACATTGGTTGTACACTATAATTACAGTGCACTGTGGGTAACAGTATAGTGTACTATACAGGGAATCGACCTCTTCACTGAGAATTGGGACATTACTAAAAAATGGGTGACATCCATAATAGAACATTAAAAGGTAAATAGGGTTCGATTTCTGACCCAATCTTGGTTCCTTTCAGTGGTTCTTCCTCATAAAATTAGGGAGTTTATTATTTTGAGTTTTTGGTTTCATTCAAGATTCTTCCCCTGCTCTTAAGGAGTTTTTGTTCTTGGTTCCTCTCACAGTTATTCCTCATGTTTTTAGAGGTTTTTTTTGTTCAGTAAAAATCATGTCAATCATGTTGTGACATAACATTTCAGAAAAAAAACGAAGTCTGTTTCTTTACAGAATCCAACGTAAAAAGCATGTACGAATGTCAAAAATGATTTCTATCAAATACATTTTTAATAAAAAGTGAAACTGTGATGAAAGTTGCTTTATATGTCAGATTTCATCAGAAAATAACAGAAAAACACAGCCAGCAGAGGCTGATGTGTCATCTCGGGGGTTACAAAATCTCATGAAGATTGATTTCCAAAAAGAAACACTAAGATCAGACGTATCAATATTTCAGTATCAATCTGCCCGTCCCTGGTACTGATACAGGATTTCTGTTAAAGTACTTTTCTGACCATGCCCATTGTAAAAAAAAATCAAATAAATCTGAAATTAAACACATTTTGTAGACATTAACAAAAATTAGTAATGTCTAAAAACTTTCTATATGGAATGGATATAAAGTCTTAACCCTTTAACATTCTGCTCAACCATTTGGTAGAGCACATCTAAGTCACTATATATTATTTAATGTGTTGAACTTATTAACACAACATGATTGTGCAATCTCTACCAATCGGTAGAGGTATGGTAGACTAGAACACATCCATTAGAGGTCTGAAAATGATAGATTTTCTTGTCTGAATGTAACCCAGCAATGCTGGTAGCCATAGCACAAAGAATAAACTGGATCAAAATGATTGGTGCAGTTGCACAACCACACAGGTGAGTGTGGTGTTTAAAAAGTTCTGTCTCAAGAAGCACGAAACCTCGGTGTGATCCTGGAGGACCCGTTATCATTTTCTACTTACATCCCAAACTAGACTCAGTTGTACAGTTTCCTCTTCTTCAACATTTCATGGATCCAACCCTTATTAACTCAGGATGCTGCCCAGGGACTTGTTCAGTCTCTCATCATCTCAAGACTTGACTACAACGACTCGCTCCTGGCTAGTCTTCCTATGCGAGTCATTAGGCCTCTCCAGCTGCTCGACTGGTCTTCAATCAGCCAAAGTTCTCCTACATCACTCCACTGCTGCAATCACTTCACTGGCTTCTTGTAGCTGCTTGCATCAGATTCTAAACCCTGATGCTCGCCTACAAAGCAAGAAATGGACCAGCACCTCTCTACCTAATGGCAATGGTCATGCCTTGAATCACACGTTGATGATTGTTACACTTATATAGCACCTTTCTCAAACCCAAGGACGCTTTACAATCAACACACTCCATTTACACACACTCAATCACACACACTGGCGAGAAGTGGCAGCCAATCACGCACAGTATACTCTCAACCGGAAGCGACCGTCCACCTGGAAGACTGCATCGAGCACTAGGGGCATCACCCAGGACAGAGTGCCAACCATATCTGGGCAAACATACATACACACTTTCATACACAGACATACACATTCATACACACCAGGGTAATTTTAGAGTAGCCAATTCACCTGATCTCCATGTTTTTGGACTGTGGGAGGAAACCGGAGTCCCCGGAGGAAACCCACGCAGACACGGGGAGAACATGGAAACTCCGCTCAGATGCAGACTCGAACCCAAGACCTCAGCGCTGAGAGGCGAACGTGCCAACCACTAAGCCACCTTGAACCCTTTGAGCTTCTAGTACAGCTCGGCTTGACCTGCCATCCTTTAAGACACATGGAAGACTGGCATCAAGACTCTTCTGTCCTGGCCCCCAAGTGGTGGAACAAACTCCCACTGGTCCCTCACAGTCTTCACACACAGACTGAAGAGCATCAGCACTTAAGCAGCACTAGTTTAAACACTTATTGTAATGTATTGTAATGCTCTTATATTGTGTATAATTGTGTATCTTTCTAGGTATTAGTGATGGTTTAGTTCTAACAGGGTCTGAACTGAAGACTAGTTTGGACTCTAACCTGTCTGTACTAGCTGAGATAATTCTCTTAATGTAAACAAAACTGCTGTATGTCGCTCTGGATAAGAACATCTGCTAAATGCTGTAAATGTAAATGTAAATTGCACATTTGTTGTATTTGTGGTTTATGGTCTGATTTTACCATAAAATGCAATCTCATAGTCTTAAAACCATCTTGGTGATGATGTTAAAGGGATAAAATAGGAATACACTCAGTGGATTGATTGATACAGACAGATATAGATGAGAATATACCATGTACTGTATGTTTCTACCAGCAGACATGCTCCATGTTTTTTTTTCTACATAGTTTCTTCTCATCTCTTTCCAGGCAGACATTGTTTTTGAGTTATCTTGACCCTGGCGGTCATGGCAACTCCTCGTTCTGATAAACCATTTAGAGGAACTTCGATCAGCTTGCAGTGAGTTATGGATCCAGGACATGATGTGAGAGTGTGGAAAGCCATTTCTGGTACACGTCCATTCTCATCATATCATCAGAATATGGTGCTTGCAATTATCTCAAAGGCTGGCCTGTATAGCTGTCTACCTTCCATTTCTGTGAAAGTCAATGAAAAGCAATGATGACCTGCACAAAAGGATTAAACTGCAGATAGGTACATGCCTGTTTTTCATTCCAAAAGTGCCTAAATGACTCTTGGCTTGGATGTACAGAGACATTTTTTTGGTCCATTTATATTATGTGAAGGTTCATAAAAGATCAAAATTCTTATTTCAGTGAATGGTTCCTTTAAAAACCATTTGATTGGAATTAAACCAAAATGGTTTTTCAATGGTATTTTTCCACAGAAGAAATTTTTTTTCTATAAAGGTCTCTTGAGCTGTCTTTGGCTACTGTATAACTCTGACTTTGTTGAGAAGTTCTCATTTTTCAGAAATGAATAGGCCATGCAGCCTTTTTTATGTGGGAGGCCTAGATCAATTCTCTCACATAATGAACCCCAATTATAGCAGAATGGCTCTCACACTGACCAGTAGTCTGTTTACTGTGAGACCGTGATTGCAAATATGTTACTTTATGTCCTTTTCAGACTTATTGAGCAAATTTGAATCAACCAAGGATGTCTGTCTTGATACATGCCTTGTCTTTTAGTCCCTTTAGTAAACACATCAATAAAAATATTGTGACCCTCTGGTGACCACTGTTGGATGACAGGATGACAGGTGATGTTTGTCCAAGCAGGTCAGGTTCAGCACAACTCCCGCAGGCTCAGGTTGCTCTAGAGGGCATATTTCTGTCTTATATAAGACATGGAAATATAATCCGACTTCTTTTCCAAATACCATCTGTCCAGTTGGTCACTGTTGCATAAATAAACATAACTTTTATACACTCATCTAGAATTTTCTTCATTTTTGTTATATCAGCCAGATGAAAGCTGAGATTAAGGCATTTATTTCCAGATATTTATACCATGCAACTTTCAAGCAATTGGGTTTGCTTGAAACATACAAGAAACTAAATTGCACTCAAATAACAGAAAAAGGAAGTGGACGTTTACCCTTTTCACATTTAAGTTGTCCTTAATGTGTAATTGGTGGCAGAAAAATACCACAAGACAAGAAAATCTCAGGAAGGGGCAGATACTTCATGATAAAGGTATTTTTTAACCAGTAAGGTCTGAAATCTTTAGAGAAAACTGATTACTAGCAGCCATACTTACACAGGGAAAGCCTGCTTGCCAAACACAATGGGAGAAGAGTTTAAATCAGCCAGGCACAGCTGCAGGCAATAACAGCTGATGGCTAGCAAATAGCAAAGCATCAAATAGGAGCTTGCCTCTAATAGATAGATAGATAGATAGATAGATAGATAGATAGATAGATAGATAGATAGATAGCAGGTGTCATTACACAGTAGAACAGAGTACCACCCCTCTAAAGTCTATAAAATATTTTGCAGTCAATTGTTGTGATTTCTTTTTAGAAATATTATGTGTTCAGTTCTCTCTAACAGTTCTCTAATGAGAGTTACCTGAAATTGCTCTGCTATCTTCTCACATCCTTCTCCTGCTTTGTGGACATCCATTATTTTCATTTTCAGAGTGCTAGGCAGCTGCTTATCTGAAAACATGACTGCTGTTTATTGGGTAATGTTTTGAGAAGTCAGAGTATTTATAAACTTTGAAATTGGAACCTCCTGGCCTTTACTAATGATTACTGAAAAATATGTAGGACCTTGGAAAAAATATTTTTGGGTGTTTTATTTCCCTTTTTTAATCTTAAATTATACAAAACATGTATAAATAATACATTTGTTTAAAATGTTGAAGCTGTTTCATCCTCAACTTTATGTATTTTGGCATCATCTACACACTATTTACAAAAATATTTGACCAGGGGTGCCCAAGCTATTGCATGCCACTCTATTATTATTGATACTGAATTGCTGCTAATGCTTGTATAGTAATTTATCCGACATGAAATATTCAGAATTTGAGATTCTGGATTTTTTATTTTTGAGCCAACAACCATACTGATCAACATTTAAACAAAAAACATTAGAAATATGTCACTTTACATGTAATTAATATAAAATATTATTTACGTTTTATTAATTTATGAACACAAATGAATGAAATTCTATTTTCTTATGTGGCACTGTATACAGTAGCTTATCTTCATGGTCTATGCTAAGTGCTCATTAAAGGAAAAAAATGCATTTGGGAAGCTGGTTAGTATTTACAGAGGTGGTTTTCAGACTGCAGAACTGGTTTCAGCTAAGAATAGATGACCTGTTAACCTCACAACATCCACTTGAGAAAATGATTAGTTCCAGGTAATGCATTTCAAGTATTATTCACAATTCTGAGGCAGCAGCTCCTGAAAAAAAACAAAACACAAAAACAAGAACAAAAACAAAAAAAACCTTAAAAAAAACATAATACAGCCCAGGTTTAGAGAGTAATGCCTTGTAATTTACTGTGTCATTACCCAGAACCTATAGTGTTACTGGTTTTTACTGGTACAGCAGAGAAAACAATGTTTTGTCTTAAATCATACTCACTTGTCTGTGAGACCTTAACTAATGTCTGGATGTGGTTTGACAGAAGTTTTGGTGATGTATATTTCCAGTACAGGAGAATGATTGATAGTGTGAACGTACTGGCTAACAAACTCCATTCAGAAGATGCAACAATAATTCTGAAACAGTTTGGAAACAACAGAGTTATTGGTAGATGACCTTTCACAACATGGAGCGTTGAGATTATGTTTGGACGCTGGTGGTGGACATTTTCAGCACATCTTGTAACATCAGTGTTCTTCACACAGGCTGAGGTATATTTAATCCCATTTTCATCATCATATCTTCATTAGTGTTACAGTTATTCTTGATTGTTTGGATAATGAAGCAAATGGTTGAAAACAACCTCAATAAACAATATTAATCACTAGAATATGAGATATTAGTCCATAAACAACCTCAATAAACACTATTAATCACTAGAATAGGAGATATTAGTCCATAAACAACCTTAATAAACACTATTAATCACTAGAATAGGAGATATTAGTCTATAGACTGCCTCAATAAACACTATTGAAATAAAAAAAACTCCCACGGATGTTTACACAAAAAGATTACTGATTCGCTCATTTAGCTGTCAATCAAAAAGGGATTCCGCCTCAGACACATCATCCAATCATCATGCAGAAGCTGAGCGTCCGGACCAGCCGAGTCCAGCCCACTGCCCCATAGACCCCAGAGACGCTGAGCGACAAAGGCCAGGATTCATCCAATGACTCGTCTCGTATCGCTGTACGCTTTGCTTTGCCATTGAAGTCTGTGGACGCTGAGCGTCCACCCTGTTTAAAGCACAGTGAAGCTGTGGGAATGAGTGAGAGGAAAGCCGCGTCGTTACCAGTGATAAGAAGCTGATTCTGAACAAAAGTTGAGCGCGTTGTAGCGCATATTTAGTCAATGACATGTACACACAACAGTATATTATTGATCACTTATTTTTTTACATTTTAGGGGAAGCTGAGCTTCCCTTGCAGTCTTAGAGCATCCACCACTGTTATACAGTATACTTTAATATGCTAAATAATGTGTTTATATGGGTTTTTAAAAAAATAAACGAGACGACGACGGCGCTGGCTGGCGGCTAAGGAGGACAGGAGGACGGGCGTACGTGTATGGCATGGTTACACTTATCATATGAAAAGTAAAAGTAAAATGTATCTAACTTTCTTGTTCACTACCTTTTGTGTCTTGCCCTCCTTGTGCAAGGTGTCAATGGATGTCTTTTGGACAACTGTCAAGTCAGCAATCTTCTCCATGATTGTGTCGCCTACCGAACTAGACTGAGAGACCATTTAAAGGCCTTTGCAGGTGTTTTGAGTTAATTAGCTGATTAGACTGTGGCACCAGGTGTCTTCAATATTGAACCTTTTCACAATATTCTAATTTTCTAAGATACTGAATTTGGGATTTTCATTAGTTGTCAGTTATAATCATCAAAATGAAAATAAATAAACATTTGAAATATATCAGTCTGTGTGTAATGAATGAATATAATATACAAGTTTCACTTTTTGAACAGAATTACTGAAATAAATCAACTTTTTCATGATATTCTAATTTTATGACCAGCACCTGTGTAAGTTTGTGTTTGTTTATTTATTCCAGAATCAGAGCCAGGGATGAGTGATAAGAGTATATTGGAAGTGAGCAGAGACTGGTTTGTCTTTGAATTGTAATAAGATTTCAATCAAATGATATGGTGCAATATGTTCTGAGATTACAATAGGAGTGACTTTGTGTATGAACAGGGTTTTGTCCGATAATGAGATTGAACTTTCTGTCAGTCTGTAGAGAATGACACATATTCCTTTGAAGGAACAGTGCTGTTGTGGAAGTTTCTGTCATTGTGAAGTGTTTCTGGTGTAATAACCAAAGCTGACCAGAGAGACACCTGCAGTTCTCAGGCCAGATCAGGTCAATCCCACTGAACCTGCCCAGAAGAATCATTCTGATCTTGTTTCAGATCCTAATTCTAAAGGTGGCTCAAAAGCTTTTTCAAGCCAAAGCAAATGTTGTAGGGGCAGTAATCAAGATACACACAAGGGAGCAGACCTAAACAATGGCGTGACATCACAGGGGATGGAAAACACCAGGAAATGGACAAGAGCAAGGTGGAGATGTGACAGAGGGTTTTTTTAATTTCCAAAAGGCTCTTCATACTTGTTAACAAAATTGGAACCATCCACTAAAGCCAGCGTATAATTTTTAGGGAATGGATGTCCAAAAGAGCTGATAATAGGGTACCAAGTGAAGCATGGTGGTGGTAGCATCTCAGAGACCACTAACTTTGTGAGATGTTCTAGCGCTGTTGTAGTGAAGATGTACTGAGAATGGACTTATTGTACATTGAGCACCTCCCACTGACATAACAGTGGTGCCCCATGGCCCATTGATGCCAGCGGGGAACAAAGACAGTCAACACATCAGAGTGGATGAGTTAAACTCTATAATGAACACAGGGAAAGTGTCAGGGATCATTGAATGTTTGGGTCTGTGAAGAAGACATATGGTTAATATGGTTATAAAATTCTGATATGACTATTTTTGGCACCTTCATTTTTAGGAGTATATATAAAATAGGAGTATTCATATATATAATGAACCCTCTGTTTCTGTGGTTTTGAAAGACTAGATGTAAGAATTCTGCTTTAGTATTTACTCCATTAGCCAGAAAAATTGCAGCAATCAGCATTACTAATCTGAAGACTTTAAGTGTTGCTTAATTAACGTTAACTTTCACTGACTGAAATGAGTATTGATTAAAACAGAACTAGCTCAGAAAATCAAAACAGCCTCAATTTTGAATCAAGAGTTAATTGCTTTTAAGTGCTTAACTCCTCACATTATACTAAATTGCATTTCAGTCTGGAAAAATTAAATGTTTCTGCAAGAGCACCACTTAATGCTTCAGTTCCAGTTATAATTAAAAATACAATACAAATAAAATTAAAAAGGCATAGCTGTTGGCCCGTCTACCTTAAATGGCAATGGTTGGGTCGAGGGTTATCATGACATATACTGATAGCAATTATCATGATACTTGATACCAAATCAATTCTCAACATATTTCCTAATTTTTGCAGGTTAACTAACATATCTGTTCTTTTAAAAATGGAATCTCTTTAATCCATACACAACTACAGTACAATACAGCAAAATACAGCAAAATATGGTAAAATACAGCAAATACAGTAAAATATGGTAAAATACAGCAAAATACAGTAAAATACGCAAAATATGACAAAATACAGCAAAATACAGCAAAATATGGTAAAATACAGGAAAATACAGGAAAATACAGCAAAATACAGTAAAATATGGCAAAATACAGTAAAATACAGCAAAATATTGTAAAATACAGCAAAATATGGTGAAATACAGCAAAATACTGCAAAATACAGTAAAATTCAGCAAAATATGGTAAAATACAGCAAAATACAGGAAAATACTGCAAAATACAGTAAAATTCAGCACAATACAGCAAAATACAGTAAAATACAACAAAATACAGTAAAATACAGCAAAATATGGTAAAATACAGCAAAATACAGGAAAATACGGCAAAATACAGTAAAATTCAGCACAATACAGCAAAATACAGTAAAATACGGCAAAATACAGTAAAATTCAGCAAAATACAGCAAAATACAGATCATTAAAGAACAGGTGAAAGGAGGCTAATAACGTATACAGAGAAGCAGATGGACTACAGTCTGTAATTGTAGAAATACAAAGTGCTCCTGAATAGTTATTGGATCTAAAATGGACAATGAGTGTAGATACAAGGTATGTGTACCTAATGAAGTGGCAAGTGAGTGTGTATTCTACACAGACTACATAAACACACTTCAGTTATGTTCTACAGTGCACAAGACCAAAGGCAGCTTAGAAAAGCTGGCAGAAAGGCAGAATAAGTGGAACACATCATATATATGCACTGGAGTCTTTAAATAATGCATCAGTAGTATAATATTGATATATCCACCTTACTAAGGGATCAGATTCCAGGAAGGTGAAGCAAAAGTTGACTGGAAGTACTAAGCATGTGGCTGAAATTCATGAATGTATAATTAATGTCTCAGTGATGAGGTTAAAGTCATGGAAATATATCTCAGAAGAAAGGCTCCGAGTCTTTTATGAGGTTTGGTGTGAGATATGTCACTAATTCACTCTGATGGCACATCTGCTACTGTGCTATGAAAACAGATATCCTTCCACACATTCTCCATCCCTTCTGTCATCTGTCAGATGTAAAGTATGATATCAGGTCTAAAAATAGCACACAATCTGTAAATGAGATATGTGCAGCATTCATTCATGAGTAGTTATTAATGGTAATATTTATTAATGGGAATATTTATTAATGATACTATTTATCACAAGTGAATGTGATAAAAAGCACGTTACTACAAAGATGAAGTCACACACACACACACCTCACCCTCCCTTGCCTCTGCACATTTTGAGTTAATGTTTATGATACAGTAGCAGAAATACTGGGTTCAACCACAAATACTCTATACATATACATTTGCTTTTTTTAAAAAAAATTCCTCCTCCGCTGTGTGTGATACAGCCCCCACCTCTTTATGAATTACTGCTTGATACCATCACTGGGGAGCCAATGCTCTCAGAGGAAAGCGCAGGGTTCCCAGCTCTGAATGGACCAATCAGTAGATGCCTGAGTCAGCGGACATTGTAATGTGTGAGTGATAGTGAGAGAAAGAGAGCGCCATCTACCCACCCAGAGAAAACACGGCCAATTTTTGCTCTCTTGGGCCCCGGCTGTTGATGGCAAACAGCATGACCGGGATTCTACCTTGTGATCCTCTTGTCATAGTGTCAGCGTCTTAGCCACTCAGGGCCCCTACACATTTGCTTTTTATGAAATACTGTATATAAAAAAAGAATATTGTGGAAAATAATATTTATTATTTTTAATTTATTATTATTATATTATATTATAATTAATATATTGTGGAAAATAATATAATTTATTATTTTAAATGTATTATTATTTTTTTATAATTATTATATTGTATTATATTATATTATATTATATTATATTATAATTAATATACTTTGGAAAATAATATAATTAATTATTTTAAATTTATTATTATATTATATTATATTATATTATATTATATTATTAATAATTTATTAAAATACTACTACTACTACTAAAAATAATAATAATAATTATTATTATATTGTTGATACTATTTTATATATATATA